>CAJUYG010000766.1:89943-134498 GCA_910591675.1 Galerucella calmariensis
CTTCTTTTTGAACTAATAACAATTTTAATCCACTTTAAATTGTAGGAATGTTACAACCACCATTTTATAACCGCCATTTTCCCAAGGCGCTCAATTTTGGTGGAATCGGTGTAGTTATAGGTCACGAAATCACTCACGGTTTCGACGACAAAGGCAGACTCTTCGATCACGAAGGAAACCTTCACATGTGGTGGAGAGAATCTTCTATTAGAAAATTTTACGAACGATCCCAATGTATGATAGAACAGTACGGACAATACGTGTTGCCAGATATACATTTACCTTTAGACGGGTACGAAATTTAAAAATTTCTTATTTAATTGAAGAAAAAAATTGTTTTTACAGATTCATAACGCAAGGTGAAAATATTGCCGATAACGGTGGGTTGAAGCAGGCTTTTCGAGCTTACGAAACTTGGTTGGAACGTCGACCCGACGCAGACGAAACTCTACCGAAACTCAATTTGACCAATAGACAGTTATTTTTTTTAAATTTCGCACAAGTTTGGTGCGGACAACAGCGCGTAGAAGCGGCTAAAAGTCGAATCAAAACCTCCGTACACGCTCCTGGTATTTTTAGAGTTATCGGAGTTTTAAGCAACTCCCATGAATTTTCCAAGGTTTATGGTTGTCCCAAAAACAGCCCGATGAATCCCGATTATAAGTGTACTATTTGGTAGGCTACTGTATAATTCGAATAAAGTATTAAATGTTTAAAAAAATTAAATTACTCACCTTGGACTTCTGCTATCCAAACTGATCCTTCTTAACCTCTCGGTTTCCGTCTCTCTCTCCCTAGTGTCAAACGTATGCCTCTTTTCTTTTAAAATATCCCCGTCTCTTCTTTTATGTCTGATGAAATCTAAATCTTTCAATTCCTCATCCACGCTATCTTTCTTGTTTTTGGCATAAGAATCGGTTGGTTTCAACGGCCTGTTCTTGTGGATAATTAAACTAGTCGGCGGCGAAACTTTTCTTGAATTTTGTTCGAATATAGCAGCTCGCGATTTCAAACTCTCCTTCATCGCTTTGGGTTTGTCGCTGGCGAGTATCGGTGGCTCTTTAACTTCTAACATTGACGCCACTTTGGGTTCTTCTAACCTTGACGCCACTTTGAATTCTTCTAACCTTGAAGCCACTTTAGGATCATCCAACCTTGAAGCCACTTTAGCTTCTTCTAGCCTTGAAGCCACTTTAGGTTCTTCTAACCTTGAAGCCAGTTTAGCATCTTCTAACCTTGGAGCCACTTTAGCATCTTCTAACCTTGGAGCCACTTTAGCATCTTCTAACCTTGGAGCCACTTTAGCTTCTTCTAACCTTGAAGCCACTTTAGGTTCTTCTAACCTTGAAGCCACTTTAGCATCTTCTAACCTTGGAGCCACTTTAGCTTCTTCTAACCTTGAAGCCACTTTAGGTTCTTCTATCCTTGAAGCCACTTTAGGTTCTTCTAACCGTATAACCGGTTTAATATTTTCTATATATTGTTGGGAAGAGTCTTCTAATTTGGCTGGTGGTTCTTGTCCGTCGCTGTCTTCGCTTCGCGAGCTGCGCCTGCGGCTGCGCGGTGGTCGGTCCGTGTCAAGCATCTTCGATATTTCGACGGGTTCTTCTTTGGGTTTGTAGATACGTAGGCGGGTCAAAAGGACTTCCTTGTCTTCTTTAAACGATTCGGATCTGGAATTAAAAAGCATTTTCAATTATTTATTTGAAGATTCAAGTTCAAAAAAGTTACTTACCTATACCTATCTTGTAAAATTCTTCTTCTCTCTTCCTTATACCTTTCTATCCTCTCCCGCTTTTTCTGTTGTTCTTCTTCACTTAAATTGCTGTTGATATTTTCCGAACTGTGAGCTAGATGCAACGAATCGACTTTGCCGTCATCTAGCGGCAATGATTTAGGTTGATTTAAAGTTTTAGGTAACGAATTTGTTTTGTAGCCTAAAGAGTTGGTTTTATAACCGATTCCTTCGTCGAAGGAAGTTCTTCGATCTCCGATCGAGTTCGTGCCGAATTCCTTTTCGAATTCTTCTTCGTCTAACGAACGGGTTTTCATTTGGTGTTTGAGATTTCTGGCGCGCAAACATGGCGGCAAACTGTCTTTTTCGTAAAATTTCATTAACCTGAAAATAAAAAATTTGTAGTACTGGTGGTATTGGAATGCGGAGGGGGAATTTTAGAGGGAAAAGAACGAGAAAATAAAGGTTTAAAAAAAAATAAACAAAGAATGGGACAGTACGAGGACAAGGAATAATTTGTTGAGAAGGTGGAGCAAAAGAAAATCTGAGTGAAAAAAATTGTGGAGAATTGAAAAAATAACAATTATCAAGACTAAGAGATAAAAGGCATTTCCAGACCATAAAGTGAGAAAAGATACCCATTTTTACTAAAAATTGGCCAAAAAAACGTTAGTAAAGTTCCTGATTTTTGGAAAAAAAGGTAACCAAAATAGTAATAAAACAAAAAATAGTGCCCACTTTCAACAAAAAAGTGAAAAGGCAAGAGAAGGTATAGTTTTTGATGAAAGATGTAGTGAAAAAAGAAGGCAAAATGGGATAGTTTTAAAACAAAAAAGGGAAAAACAAATGAAAAGGCAACAAAATGTACCAACGGATTTTTAGAATAAAAGGGGCAAAAAAGGAACCAAGTAAAAAAAGGTGAGAGCTTGAAAAAGCATTGGGCAATAGAGTGCCGTTTTTTAAAAAAAATTGGACACAAAATGGGGAGACAAGAAGATATACAGATTTTCATAACAAAGGGGATAATAAAGTAAATAAGCACCATTTTTGTACAAAAATTGATCAAATAGTGAAAAGGTGAGAAATAATGACAAAATTTAGAACAAAAAGGACTAAAAATGGTGGAAAAGAAAGAAATCGTGAAGGTTTTGGAAAAAAGGAGCCAATAAAGTGAAAAGGTAAAAAATAATGCCAAAATTTTGAACAAAAAGGACTTAAAATGGTAGAAAAGCAAGAAATCGTACTGGTTTGGAAAAAAAGTGGCCAATAAAGTGAAAAGGTGAAAACTAATGCCAAAATTTAGAACATAAAGGGATAAAAATGGTAGAAAAGCAAGAAATTTTGCTGGTTTTGGAGAAAAAGGGGCCAATGAAGTGAAAAGGCACCGATTTGTAGATTAAAAGGTGGAAAGTGGTACCGATTTTTGAGAAAAAAAGGTAACAAAAATGTATAGATTTTAGTGAAAATCGAAACAAATTAAGTGAAAATAAACCAATTTTGGACAAAAAAATGACAAAAAAGAGAAATTGTATCGATTTAAAAAAAATGAGACAAAAAATAGAAACTTTATCATTTTTTGAGATAAAAGGGAAGAAAAAAGTGAAAAACTACCGATTTTTACTAAAAATTGTCCAAAAAAATAAAAAGGTTAGTGAAGATACCGATGTTTATGAAAATAAGGTACCCAAAATAGTAATAAAACAAAAAATAGTGCCCACTTTCAATAAAAAAAGTGAAAAGGGAAGAGAAGTTTTTGAAGAAAAATGTAGTGAAAAAAAGGCAAGATGGGGTAATTTCAAAAAAAATTTGGCCAATGAAAGAAGCAAACATGCGTACCGATTTTGAGAATAGAAGAGACCAAATATAGTGAGAAAGCAACAAAAAGTAAGGCAAAAAAAGGATCAAATCAATGAAAGGGCAACAAAATGTATCAACGGATTTTTAGAATAAAAGAGACAAAAAAGGAACCATTTAAAAAAAGATGAGAATTTGAAAAAACATTATGCAAAAGAGTCCAGTTTTTTAATAAAAATTGGACACAAATTGAGAAGACAAGAAGATATGCAGATTTTCATAACAAAGAGAATAACAAAGTAAAAAAGCACCTCAGAGTACCATTTTTGGATCAAAATTGCACCAAAATATAAAAATGTATTTTTTAATCAAAAGTGGACAAAAATGGAGAAACAAGAAAAAATACAGATTTTCATAACAAAAGGGATAAAAAAAGTGAAAAAAGCACCACAGAGTACCTACCATTTTTTGACAAAAGCTGACCAAACAATGAAAAGGTAGAAAATAATGCCAATTTTTTAGAAGAAAAATAACTCAAAATGGTAGGAAAGCAAAAAACCGTGCTGGTTTTGAAAAAAGGGCCAATAAAGTGAAAAGGTGAAAAATAATGTCAAATTGAGGGAAAAAGGGCCAATATAGTGAAAAGGTGAAAAATGATGCCAAAATTGAGGAAAAAAGGGCTAAACATTGTAGAAAAGCAAGAAATCGTACTGGTTTTGGAGAAAAAAGGGCCAATAAAGTGAAAAGGTACCGATTTGTAGAATAAAAGTTGGGAAGTGGTTCCGAGTTTTGAGAAAAAGGTAACAAAATGTTATAGATTTTAGTGAAAATCGAAACAAATAAAATGAAAATTGAGAACAATAAGGGCTAAAAATGGTGGAAAAGTAAGAATTCGTGCTGGTTTTTGAGAAAAAGGGGACAATAAAATGAAAAGGCACCGATTTGTAGAATAAAAGGTGGAAAGTGGTACCAATTTTTGAGAAAAAAAGGTAACAAAAATGTATAGATTTTAGTGAAAATCGAAACAAAAAAGTGAAAATAAACCCATTTTGGATAAAAAAAATGACAAAAAAGAGAAATTGTAACGATTTTTTAGAAAAAAGGAGACAAAAAAAATAATCTGTATCAATTTTTTAAAAAAGGGGAGAAACGTGAAAATTCATCGATTTTTCAGAAAATGGCAAAAAAATAAATATGTATAGATTTTTGAGATAATAGGAAGAAAAAATTGAAAATGTACCAATTTTTGAGAAAAAATAGCCAAAAAAGAGGAAACGTACCGATTTTTTTGGAAAAAAAGGAGACAAAAAAGAAGAAAGGTGCAAATTTTATAGAAAAAAGGAGACAAAAAAAAAGAAAGATGACGATTTTTGAGAGAAAATTGACAAAAAAGAAAATATATCGACTTTTTTAGAAAGAAAGAAAGACAATTTTAATTTTATAGAAAAAAGGAGACAAAAAAGAAATAAATGACGATTTTTTTAGAAAAAAGGTGACAAAAAAGAGAAAATGTATCGATTTGTTTAAAAAAAGGAGACAAAAAAGAGAAACTGTACCGATTTAAAAAAAAAACATTGACAACAAAGGGAAAATGTACTGATTTTTAAGACACAACATACAAAAAAGAAGAATCGTATTTGAAAAAATCCTTTTAACGAAACACAACTCACCTATGACAATTGGAAACGTTTGTACTATCACGAGACTCCTCTAAACGTAATACTGGATTTTCACTAGGCGCGACACTAACATCTACCTCTTCTTTCTTATCTTCTACTATACAATTCGACTCCTCCACCGTATTTTCTTCTTTATCAGTCTTGATCTCTACGTTTTCATACACATTTACACTCCTCAAACTTTCACCTTCGACATTCTCATACAAGTGCACGTTTTCCGATTCCAACGAATCGTACGTTTCCTCCACACATTCATTCTTCTCGACAGATCCTTCCGCATCAGTTTCGGAAACTTTTTCATCGTTTTCCAGATCTAATAAAGCGTTGACTTCGTGTATCGATCTCCTGAAGTACTTGACTTGTTGGTAAATAGAACTATCGTCCATCGGTTCCGATTTTCTCTTATCATTTACACCGAATCGATTTTCCGTCGGACTAAACTCGATTAAATTCAACGGACATTCTTCGGCTTCGGTTGGGATATTTTCCAAATTCTCAACGCTAGCACCGTCACTGGTGTTTCTCGTTTCGGTCGTACTAACCGGTGATAAAAGTTCGTTTGTAGAACGCGTCGGACTAACGTTAGGACTAGGACTGTTTTTAGGAAAACTAAGCGAAGTTTGACTCGCGCTCAAGTTGTCCAAAGAACTTTCAACAACTTCGCTAAGACTCAGATCGCTGTGACTGAAGTTTTCGATGTGATGATAGGGAGCGGAGCTGATGCTAGCCGTATATTGAACGTTCGAAGTACTAGATTGATTTGAGCTGAGCGTTTTTTGGTCGTTGTAGCTACCCAAAGAAAATTGTTCGCTGGTGTTGCAAATAGCGCTCGAACTCAAGTTATTTTTAACGGTGGAGTCGTTAATGGAGGTTAAATCTTCCAAAGCGCTAAGACTTTTAGGTCTGTCGCTAGTGTATTCGCCGTTGACGGTTAAACTGGCTTCTTGTACCGGTAGGGAAGCTGTAGAGGTGGGTATATCCACTTTTTCCGTGTTTAATATGACGTTTTCGTAAATATTATCAACGGGAGGTTTTAAAGGTGATGCTGGAGTACTACGTGGTGGTGATCTGTAAGTTATACTTATGGTAGTTTTGATATTTTCGTAATTGGGAGATTTGGAAGTGGGGGATTTGAGTTCGGTCTTTTGGAAAGTACTTTCTGAGTTGGAACTGTCGTATGTGGGGGTAGTATTAGCACTGCTATCTCCTAATTGTTTATAACCGGGTGAACCAGGTGTAGGGGTTGTAAGTAAACTGTAGGATTGTGAAAGATCCAGTTCGGTTAAAGATTTGGGAACGGCAGCTTTGATAGAATTTTCTAAATCTAAAGATTGTCGTTGATCTAAATTATCCGAATTTCTGGGAGATTTATTTTTGGGTTGGTAGGAATCGTACAGTTTGTTCGTTTGAACTACCGGACTTTCCGGAAATGGGTGTATCACAGCAGTAGTTGAAACTATATTGTCCGGAGTATTGCAGTCGATGAATTGGATATCCGAGAGCTGGTCTTCTAAGCGTGTTCGTTTACGCGATTGAGATTCCGGCGATAGCACGACTCGTGGTTGTTTTTTCGGAGACGGGTTTACGGAATTCGTCGCGCTGTTGAATTCTTCCGGTCTGGCTCGGGTTAGGACGCGTCGTTGAGTCTGGAAATAGAAAATTTTTTGCGTTTTTTTTTTGGTGAAAAAAATATTTTTTTATACAAACCTCTTTGTGTATCCGAGGAGAGCTGACTAGACTTTCATCTTCTGAAAAGATCCTCATTTCCGATTCTTCCAGTTCGAAATTGATTTGAATTTCGCTAAGATCCAGCAGGGAACCTTCGGAATTGTTTTGGGAATTTTGTAGGGTGTCAAAATAGGAATCGTGGGAGACTGACCTGAAAATTTAAAAATAGTATATTATATTATAATGATTAAAATTGCGAGTAAAAATAGGCACTTTTAGCCCGTATGATATATACTATTTTTTCTCCAACCAAGTCAAAATTAAAATAAATTTAGTTTTATTCAAAAATCGTTAATAATTTGGTAATAAATTTGAACCCCTATTAATTCTAACAGCGATAGCAAGTCGGTAGTCATGGATATCTGGTATTGTTGGTAAATATTGATTGTCAAGTAAACGTCAGTAGACGTACTAATCATATAATTTTTGTAGTAGTTTTTACGCTGCTTTCAAAATGAATCCCGAACACGATGAAAATATACCTGCGGATATATTGGAAAGTGCCGAAGCAGGATATCTAAATCTTTTGCCACCCAAATCTCGCCAAGTTTATGAACTTGCATATCAGTGATTCATGGATTGGTGTAAAGGAAAAAATGTGCAAAACTATGCGGAGAGTGTTCTTATGGTGTATTTCTCAAATTTAAAGAATACCGTAAAGCCATCCACTCTTTGGTCACAGTATTCAATGTTGCGATCCACACTGGATATCAAAAATGGTGTGGATATTAATAAATATTCAAAATTACGAGCATTGTTTAACAGGCAAAGTACCTAAAAAGTCTAGGGTTTTTACAAAGGAGGAAGTGGATCGGTTCCTGGATATGGCACCTGATAATGTATATTTGATGATAAAAGTTGTTCTAGTATTAGGAGGTGCTATGCGTTGTGACGAACTAGTTCATTTGAGAATTGATGACATTGAAGATATGGACTCGGTCCTGGTCGTAAAAATTTTGCAGACAAAAAACAAGAAACCTCGTTTGTTTATCATTATAGGCGATAATTATTTGCGTTTATTTCGAAAATATGTTGTACTACGGCCATCAAATATACAGGAACGTCGTTTATTTTTGAAGTATGTTAATGGGAAGTGTCAAAGAATGGTTGTTGGTATTCACAAGATTAGTGCCGTGCCGCAGGAAATAGCAAAATTTTTGAAGTTAGAATATTGGAAGAAGTGTACTAGACATTCGCTAAGAAGAACATCTGCTACACTTCTTATGGATGGTGGCAGTGACCTCACTTGTCTTAAAAGACACGGAGGTTGCAAATCGAATACGGTAGCAGAAGGATATATTGAAGAAGCACGTATCAACAAAGAGAATACTGCCAGAAAAATATTGCAGCCTGACAAAGAAGGTACAAGTACCTGTTCAGATATTTCCTCGAATGTTTCATCAACAGTTACGGAGAATATTTTGAGTTGTTCTAACATTAATGCAAATCTTTTGAATTGTTCGAAAATTGTTAGTGATAATTTCAGTGGTGCTTTGAATTTTGGCAATAATTGTTCCAATTGTAAATTGTAAATGAAGGGACAAAGATCCTGCAAAGTCCCTGAAGACATCACTTTAGGCTCAATTTGTAGGTCACGGCAGGTGTTTTTAGACGAGAAAAAACTTAACGCGATTGAGTTTACGGAAGGGGAGGAAATGGTCCCCTAAACCCTGGAAAACGGGTTTCTCGCTCAATATGCGAATTGGAGAATTTTGCTTTCAATAAAAAATGAAGATCGTCTTATTATCTACAAAAATGGTCCCTATAATTTTTGTTCGAAAATTCGATAGTTATCGAGATAATGCGACCTAAAAGTCTTCTCATTTCAGCGGCTGCTCTGCCTGTAGGAATTCTGCTGTCTATGCAGGGGGCGGACTGAATTGTTCCATAACTCGGCCAAAAATTGACATTTTCCGATGATTCAAAGTTCATCGCAATGGGAAGACCCGTAGCTATCATTCCATCTTACTTGCAGCTCGTCCGTACTTGACAAAAATATTTAAAAAAGCAGTAAAAGTATTTTTTCCCCAAGATTTTGAGACTATTTCATTAATTTGTTCATATTAAAAAAATAGTCTTTTATCCTGATTTTTTTAATAATGGAACCTTAGGAGGTCTTGAATGATCTCATAAATTTTTTATTAATATCTTTCTTGCGTTTTGATGAAAAATTGGAGTTCTGTACAATCTGTGGAAAAAGCGCGATTTAAAAATTTATCATCCTATATATTGCTTTTCAATGCACATCATTTTAAAGCTTAGAGTGTCTAGTTTTCAAATGTACTTTTTGATTTTTTATAAAATCCAATCATTTTCCAAAAATCAGGGAAATTGATCACACCGGTAATAACCGGACTTTTTTTTTAAATAAATAAACAAATCAATTTTTTATCAAAACGCAAGAAAGATATTAAAAAAAATTCTGAGATCATTCTAGACCTAATGTTCCATTATATAAAAAAAATTAGGATAAAAGACTATTTTTCAAAAAAATATGAACAAATTAATGAAATAGTCTCAAAATCTTGTGGAAAAAAACTTTGACCGCTTTTTTAAATATTTTTGTCAAGAACGAACGAGCTGGAAGTCACAAGAATGATAGTTACGAGTTTTCCCATTGTGATGAACTTTGAATCATCAGAAAATGTCAATTTTTTCCCGTTATGTAACAATTCGTCCGCGCCCTGCTTAGATAGCAGAATTCCTACAGGCAGAGCATCAGCAGCTGAAATGAGGAGACTTTTAGGTCTCATTATCTCGATAACTATCGAATTTTCGAAAAAAATGATGGGAACCAATTTTGTAGATAATAAGACGATTTTCATTTTTTATTGAATACAAAATTCTCCAATTCGCATATTTAGCCAGATATTAGCGAGAAACCCGCTTTCCAAGGTTTAGGGAGCCATTTCCGCCCCTTCTGTAAGCTCAATCGCGTTAAGGTTTTTCTCGTTCAAAAACACCTGCTGTGACCTACAAATTGAGCTTAATGTGAATTCCTCAGTGACTTTTCAGGAGCTTTCGGTATTTTCAGGTGTTCAGCTACTGGACTATACATGGTTAGAGATTTATCAAAAGCATATTAATCTGTAAAGTTTTTATTTTTGGACAAAATATTGTTTTAACGGCATATTTTCAGTTTTAATTGCATTTTAAATGGGATTCAACTAAACGCAGCTTGCTTATTCGTTCTACCTATGTCTAGAGAATGGTAAGACTCTATAAAACAGTCTTTTACAGACTTAAGACGAAGAGAGACTTTCATAAGGTATTACCACATTGTTCACAATGTTTAGCTCATTGTTTTCCACACAATCTTTCAAAGGCCAACCATTTATGTGGCTATACCGCAAATATGCCGGTATAGGCAGTTATTAGTAGGGCTGGGCGATTATTAAAAAACATAATCGATTATCGTTGTATAAAATAATCGATTATTTTCGATAAATCGAAAATAGACGAAGATAATCGATAATATTCGATGAATAATAATCGATCGTTAATCGATTAATGATCGATTTACAATCGACTATCAATTGATTAATAATCAATCAATAATCGATTATTGATTGATTATTAATCAATCGATTAATCATCCGATTTTTGGAATAATCAATAATGGATAAATTTTAATTATTGCATCATTGGGTTTGAAAATAGCGTTAGACCATTGCGAAAATTGTGTTAATTTAGTCTTAATATAAATCAATAAGTACCAAAAAATGTTAAATATGCATGTTAAAATATGTAAATCATCTATTCTTATATAGTGTACTCAAAAAACGATCTAATTTCTTGATAATGGCAGCAGGAACGCTATAGAAAAATAGATTTCCATTAAAAACTAAAATTAAAGGATATATTATACCACAACTTACAATTTTAGTTTGTTTTTACTGTGAATCAAGATTAGGTAATTGATTATTTTCGATTAATCGAGTATTTCCGATCAATCCGATTATTTCCGAAAATCCAATTTTAACGATTATTTGATTATTTTCTATTAATCGATTATTTTAGATCAATCGATTAATCGATTATTGATTATTTTCGATTAATCGATAATTGATTATTTTTGATTAATCGATAATTGATTATTTTTAAAAATATATATATCGATTATTTTTCGGTTAATCGAATTTTGACCACCCCTAGTAATTAGACGAGATAAGAAGGATGAAAGAGGTTGTCTGTCATATTAAAGATATGAAAACAGTTAGAGAGACTATCACTTTAAGGTTGGAGTAGTTGAAACATTATATATTAGGCTGTGAATAACTGAATTACTAGGCTTTTCTGGTAATGCAGAATATTTATGGACAGAACCTGGTGGTTCATAAGGCGGATGAGGAAAAAATATACCTGTTGTGTCCTGGAGGTTTGTGTAAGGAATTGAGTGGTCCTAAAACGTCTTCACAGCTCGCCGGTTCCGAATGACCCGAAGTTAAACTTTCCGCCGACTTTACCGATCTCAATTTCCGTTTCATTTCCGTTAAATCGGATTCTGTGACAAACTTTTCCTAAAAATAAAGAAAAAGAGTAAGAAACTGTGAAAAACTGCAATTTAAGGTATTTTCTTACGTTTATAGTTACTGGAGTGGAAGCTTTTCGATTTTTCGAGACGTTTCCTTGTGTTTGATTCCTAGATTTAGAAAAAAACATCCTCCAGCCTAACGGAGAACGTTTGGTATGTCCCCTTTTTCTAGCACCTGAAACACAAAACTGCAATAATGGGGACTGTCTACAGGAGTAAAAACACACTGATCTTGATACTTTTACAAATAAATTGATCCTTCATAAAAATTTTATTGTACGCCCATGCTAGATGAAATTATTGATCCTTAAAACAAATTTTATCGTACGCCTATGCTAGATGGAAATCGTTGCTAATACAATAAAATTGTATGGTACGCTCATGATATTGATATTTTTACAAATAAATTGATCCCTTATAAAAATGTTATCGAAAGCCTATGAGAGAAGAGAATTTTTACAGATTTGATACCTCGTAAAAATTTTATCGTACGCACATGATCTTGATACTTTTACAAATAAATTGATCCCTCATAAAGATTTTATTGTACGTCCATGCTAAATGAAAATATTGACCCCTTATCAAAATTTTAATGTTCGTACGCAATGAGAAGTTTTCACTTCAAAAATAAAATAAAAACATTTCTGGATCTAACCCTGTTTACAAGAAAATACTTACCCGACGGTAATTCTATAACTGTGTGATATTTTTTGGGGAGATTTTTAGGTCCACCACCGACTTCTATGTAATTGCATTCTTCGTTTTTGTTGAGTAAATGTTTGTTGCGAGCCTCTTCCAATGTTATCAACTTTGTTGGTGTCGAAATGGCCAGACTATTCGGTCGACATTTTTTCGATAATAAACTTTCGTTTGTTAAAGTCGGTTGATCGAGATTGGGCAGATGATCGCAAAATATTAAATCCGCGTAGCAAATCAAAAATTCCGTTACAACCGCCTGAAAAAAAATTATCAAATAATTTAACATTCTATTGTATACACTGTGTTATTTATAAGATGCGACATAGGGATTCCTGTACAAAACTGTCAAACGAGAGCTAACTTTTTTACCAAATAGCGTTCGTAAAAAATAATAACATATTTGGAAAGGTTGTTGAAAAATAAGTTTAAATGCACTTTTAATTTTCTTAAACTCTCTTTGGTTTAATAAAAAATGGATAGTCATGTTTAAAAAAGTCGAACACCATTTTCATACCACTTTAGAATACTTTCAACCGTGTAGGAGATAGCTATACGGGTAGAAGCACGGGAAATTTGAAAGTTAAACGTGAAGTATTCGAAAGTGCTATGAAAATGATGTACTACTTTTTTTAAACATAATCATACATTTTTTTCATTAAACCAGAGCGGATTTAAGTAAATTAAAAGTGCATATCGAGGGTCAAACGGCAGTACCTCGTAAGTAACAAAACAGTGTTTTAAACTCCGAGTACTTGGAATCAACATTTTAGAATATGATTTTGTTAAAAGTTTTTCGTTCTAAACAATGTAGTGCGAGATAGGTGGCGACACACATTTTTAAAGCTATATAATTAAATAACCGAATGTCATAAAAAATGTAACTTACGAGGTACTGCCGTGTAGCCCTCGATATGAACTTATTTTTCAACGACCTTTCCAAATCTGTTATTATTTTTTATGAACGCTATTCGGTATAAAAGTTTGACAGTTTTGTACAAGAATCCCTATGTCGTAAACTATAAATAACACAGTGTATATTCACACTAAAGTATCGAGCTCTTTATAGAACAAAATTGAAGAAAAAATACGGTTTCTAGTCCAATGGAAGAAAATTTAGAAAGTTGTAAATAGCCTGGCACACACGAGACGTATTCTTAAACGATCTGATCTGTAAGAAGAAGCCATCTGAAGTTGCAGTACTAAAGTACTTGTCAAAACCAGCGCCATATTAGGCAATCCAGAGACCTGTCAAATAAAATTCAATATGGCGACACAGGACAAACAAATGTGATTTGATACATTGTAGACCGTGGATTTTGGTATACATAAGTGTTTATTTTGGAGAAAGGTGCTTTTATTTTGCTTTGGTGTCTCTATACTAATAATATACAATAAAAAGTTCAGTTTTATAAAACTTTTAAGCTGGGTATATCAATTTAGGAACAACTTTGGGTTGTGTACCTATATAAGAACATTATTTTTTTGTTAGTGGTTTTTAGACTATCAAGAATTATTATTTAATATTTACGGGTAAGTACACACTGACTAAAACATATACAATATTATAATGAAAATGAAACTTTTATGAAATTGCTGGCATTAAAATTTCACTTGCTTGAATTGGAAGATATCACCTGCAGTATTTAACTTTTATGATTACGGATACCAGGAGTGAAACACCTACTTCAAAATGCCAACAACTTGTATTGTAGTCGGTTGTGGGAGCCGTTCAAACCGAGACCAAGTAAGCTTTTTCAAGGTCCCAGCTATTTTAAAGAACACACATTTTTGGTGCACAAGAATGAATTAATCAAGAAGCGTAGAGAAATGTGGTTAGCAGCAATCAATAGAGATGATTTAACAGAATCAAAAATCAAATATCAGGCTATATGTAGCAGGCATTTTCTTCAGTTTTGTTCAAAAACAATATTTATAAAAAACTAAGAAAAGTGATATATTCTAAATAAAAAATACTAATCAAATGAACAATATACTAAACACCAATAAAATATACTAAATTAAAGCAAAATATACTAATAAATTCGACTAAAAAGTCTTGAGCACTGTTTATTACTGAATAGACAATACAAAACTAACCTATCTGTCTAAATTGTTTGCCCTGCACGGCCATATTAGGTCACGTGATCTGTATTGCCTAATTGTGCGCAATATATGTCAAATATGACAAAACCTAACCTAAGTGCGTTAAAACTTTGCATGGTGGCCCATTAGTGCGACAAAAAATAAAGAATGCTGATGAGGGTCGAGAGGTGCCTCTTATAAAATTATTTTTGTGTTTACGGGATGCTCTAAAAAAAGCACGGTAAGAAATTTCCATTTTTTAAACAAAATATTTTTAAATTTTCAGATTCTACATAAAATTTTAATTATTTTCCATTAAATGCATTATGATTCCAGGGTAAATAGCTTCCTAGATATTCACTTTTAAAAAATTCCATTTTTGAGGTTCGACAGCTCTAGAGCAAAACGGCCAACAAAATGTAACGGTTTTTGCTCAAGATAGACGAGAATTTGTCGACTAGAAGGTACCTTTCTCGCTTCGTCTCACAGCTTTATGCGAGAGAAAATATATATCTTTCGTTTCAGCGCCTGGTAGAGCAAAATGGGCCAATCCAGATAACTCGATAGAGCTGACAGTGGATTAAATCAAAGAAAATCTCTCGTGTGTGCACGGCTAATGCCTACAATTGACGAAAGTAGAATTTATCTGAAATCTGCATTTAAAAAAAGTTTGGAAAAACCCCACGCGGCACTGTGGTAATTTTGTCACGACTTACCTGTACACCAACTCCTTGCAAGGCAGCAACGCCACCCACCTCCAACGCCTCGCACCTCAACAAATTAGGAGCCCAAACTATGGCGACGTTTCTTGTAGTCATTCCGGTGCTAGCTCCGTGTTTGGCTACTTTTGCCAAGTGCCTCATTAGATACTCCAAAGTTCTATGAATACAAAATAAAAGTTGAAATATTGGAAGAAAGAAAGTTAAAAGAACTTACCTGTAATGTGGAGGAGGCAATTTTTGCACGGTTTCTCTCATTTTCAACAACCTATCATGATCCGATTCGGAATTTCGGATGGCCGTGTTGCAGCCTTGTACGGCGTTGACGAAACTTTGGTAAAGTTGATAAGTGCAAAGTGGATTTGGTAATTCTCTGAAAATTTTAAAAAGTAATGATAAAAAGTGATCAAATGTGATATTAAAATGATTTTTTTTAAACCGCACAGACTGAAATTTCCCCTAGGTGAGACTAGGCACACAAACTGGAAAGTGGACTTGATGGGGATTTAAGAAAACAGGGTTATAGCTTGCTAGTTCCAACATGAATCCAAAGTGGTTTCCTTATATAATTTTGAGCAGGTCAAAACTAATACTCCCTAGAGAACCACTCTAATTAAACTGCTAGAGACTGTATACATTTAAAGCAATATCAGAGGTCTGGGAAAAACCATCTTATTAGGATTGCGCAACAGTTTAGAAAGTAAACACTTCCGGTTAAACCTTATATTACGTTTTGCCAAGCATAGGAAAAGGTATACAGAAACAGAAGAGTGCAATATTTGGCAGCGTGTGATAAAAGCAAATAATAAACTGGACATCTTCCTCGTCCTGAGGTCCAGAAAGAAAATAAACAATATAAATCATGTAATCTGTTCTGTTAGATTCGTAACAGTTGAACAAATAAATGGAATAAAATTGGAGAACAAAATCAATTGGTAATCAGTCAATGGTAATCGAAAAAAGCTTGGAAAGCTTGGACAAAAACCCAAGTATCTTTCAAACGGAAATTCACGCCAAGAAAGTCCGCTCAGGGTACAGAATGCAAGGGATTATCATAATGTCGGATAGTCAAGCAGCCATTAAAGCACTGATTTCTTTTGTAATCAGTTCACAAATGGTGTGGGAATGCCTAGACAAACTCAATGAACTAGGCGAGAACAATATAGCCACCTTACTATGGATTCCAGGACACGCTGGAATAGAAGGAAATGAAATAGCAGATGAACTAGCAAAGAAGGGGACTGAAATACCCTTTTGGGGGCCGGGACCCTTTTGCGAAATCAGCTCCAATGTAATATAGGAAGAAATAGGTAAAGCCAAGAAAAATAAATGATCTGACCATTGGAAAGATCTAGTAGGGCTTAGACAATCAAAGATTGACTACAGCCTATTGAGATCAAATGAATGCATAAGTCAAAGTAAAACAGCGCTAAGAGTTTTAACAGGGACACCTGAAATGGGCACCTGAAAAAGCTCAAAATAGTGGAGGAAGAAGAATGTAGATTTTGTGGCCAGGAAGAAGAAACTTCCTCGCATACTCTCTAACTGGACAGCTCTCCAAAATCCTAGGGCATAGCACCTGGGAGATTACTGGATAGAAGAGGAACATTTACCTAAGTTGATACCTGCAGATATCCTAAAATTCCTCCGGGAAATAGGACTAATAAGGCTACTAGTTACTGAATAAAGCTACTAGTTACTGAGACTCTCCCTCAGAAACTAAGTAGAAGTAAAGGGTCCCAATAGACCTTTTAGGTCTCAGTGAATGTCACTGTTTTAAAAACAGTGGCGAATTATGCTCTATTGGAAGCAGGGGCGCCTTCGCTTGAAAAGAAAGCATCCTGTTTGATCAGGGAGAGTATAGTGGAATGAGGAAGACAACTTGTTTCTTCTCACTAGGAAGTATTTCAGGCGGAAATGTATGCTTTCTGCAACATTTTTCACCAACATAAGAAGTGGCGGGAAGTTAAGAACCATTACCATGGTCTTCGTTGGGCACGTTTTTAAATGTTTATAAAAAATTTTTGAGCAACATTTTGCGAGTCGAAAATATATCTGGTCCACACTATGCACTAGATGGCACAGTCCGTTATCTACTAGGAGTTTTGTCAAAAACTCACTATTTTGATGCTCTATCGCTTGGTCTATCAACAGGTTTTGAGCTCTTGATATGGGAAGGTGAATGTTAATGATCAGTTATACCAAATTTTCTTTAAATTGGAATTTTTTGATCTTAAAAATAAATATTATTGACAAGAAACGCTACAAAGTGATTAAATTGTTTATTTTAGAAATGACATTTTGTATTTAGTGGATAAAGATAAATTTTAATGAATAGTTAGAATGGAATAATAAAATCAATTAATTGAAAACGTCGTAAATGATACTGCGGAACGAGGAGTTCAATTAATGGAATCATTTAATCGGAATTTAAATCAGGAACGGGACCATTACTATTTTAGATGAAACTAAGAGTTTCTAATTAACTTAAATATAAATACGAAATGTATGAAAATTCAAAATTGATAATTAATTCGATATTTGAGTTTTTTCGAGCAGTTTTTTCTCTTTACAGTAAAATTCTTCCCAGTCAAGCATCATACCCGATGAAAGGTCACATTTTGAACTTTCCTTTGATATGTGTATCAAGTATTTTATTTGATGCATTAAAAAGAAATTTGTCTCTAAATTTGTTGTAGTGGATGCCTCATTTTATTCTCGCACGCCGCCACGCCACCCATCTATAGTGTGGTCGACGGCGTCTGCTATAGTGCGTGTACACGTGGATGCTTTCTGCTGCATTGTTTGTCAACAACTGACAATTTTACATGTAAACACTATCTCTTTCGTGATTTTTCAAGAAAATGTGAAATATACTTCTAATGATTTGATAAATATTGTTCATTCCTGTAGAAAAATGGAAGTCGCAGAGGATTCTAGTACGCCCGTGTGTTTTATTTGTGATCAAGCACTGACTGAAGACTACAACGGTTACCCGAGGACTAGAAACCCTAATAAATGTTAGCAAGACCAGGAAAGACAACCACCATTTGTTCCTGGAGAAGGTATCGTCTGTGGAAGTTCATCGCTTGTAGAAAGAGGTATTCGGTAATGAAGAATGGGAAAGTTATTTTCGCAATTTTAGCGTCTACTTTCAATCCTTTTCGCACACAATCATTCCTAGGATTGGTCTGTCCAATAAAAGCAGGCCGGGGTCTCAATTTTAAAGAAAGCGATAACTTTTTGACCCCAAGAGGGGTAAGAGATCGATCATTTTCATGTTTCTTTTCATGGCCTTAATTATTTCGCGGTTGCGAAAATGCAAGGTGCCGCCATCTATCATAGATGACTGGAGGCCTAAGCATAGAAATTGGTGTATTTTCAGGGTCCCTCATCCCAGATTTTGGGCTAGAAGCGTCGGTTTTCAAGTTTCAGAAAACTGCGATCTTTTAAACCACCATTTTTGCAAAAAATATTGGTGTAACGAAAGAAATTTTAGGGACAACTTTTGTAGGTAATGAACTGCTCTTCATTTTTTGTCTGAACAAAAATTCTCTAGGGATCGTAGTTCGGGAGATATCGGCCGAAAACGGATTTTCGGGATCTCCAGAGCCATTTTCCGACCCTCCCACAAATTTCCGGCACCTGACATTTTGGGGGTTCAATGTACCCCTATTACCTGCAAATTAAAAAAAAAAGTTTCCTTGCTGGACCAGATGCCCATGTTGACGGTATTTTTCGCCTTCATTTATTGGACTAAAATGCCATAAACAAATAATGGCATATGAAGTCGAAAGACTGTTACCAATCACTTAAATTTAACAAAAAATGTATTAGAATTTGCATTGATGCCAAACTGCATGACTACTTAGCTAATCCGACCTATAGTTGACATGGTGCAAGGGTTATATTTTTAAGGGAGGCTTAGATTTTAAGCTCTATTTAGTTACGTACACTTAAACAGTGAGTCGGTGCAAATGGCCATAAGTAAATTTATAATAGGAATAACCTAAAAGTCTTATAGAGTTTTAAGATAATAATTTATTATTCGCCAACAAAATAAATACAACCCTGTCACGGCTAATATTTTTATGGCTTTATTGCTTGTCATCATCCCATCTCTGGTCGAGTCAGTTTCTCAGATCGTAAAAAGAACTATACCCAATCTTGTTAGAACCACCCAGTATAGTAAAACAGGGATTTGCATAAATAACGTGCTATCAATATGACGGAACAAATAAAAAAGTTAGACCTGCAAATATATCAAAAATATAAAATTTCCAGTTGTTTGTTTACATTTTACTTGGAAGGATCAAAAAGTCTGATGTGGATCTTTTTATTGTTTGAGCATAATGGTGGATTATAAATCATTATTTAACAATAAAAATATAAAGATAAGAAATCGAGTGGTTAAGGTCATTTGACGACGAGATTTTGAAGGTATATGTAGATTTAAGATTAATTTATTATTCGATAGATTGGAAATAAAATGAAAATGGGGATAAAAGTGATATTTTTGGTGTTTGTGATAAGGGGGGCGATGGGAAAGAGTTTTCTAAAAGGTAAGTGTCATCAAAATAATCTTATATTGAGTTTATTAACCTGTAAAGTAAAAAAAAAATTAGTGGGAAAGTAGATAAGAGAGAATAGTAAAATGCATCAATATTTATTTATTCAATGTTTATCATTCCGGACAATGTAAATAAATTTTACGAAACAATGCTGGGATTTCAATTGGGTATATGTCGTTTTGTTGTTTAAATACCTACAATAGTTTTTCAACAATCTTCAGACCCTGCCACTTAGTGTATAAATTCGATGTTAAAAATTAGGCTTAAGTAAAATGAGAATTTTTTGAACTGCTACTACTACTCCTCCTACTAATACTACTATTCCTACTCCTGGTTAATATTCTTTTTAAATAGAAAATTCTACTGAGCTCACGTAGTACCAAGTTATAAGTTTCGTGAAATGAGAATTTTCAATCCATTACGGCCACTACTTTTTTTTTAAAATTCTTCAAAGTACAAAATAAGCAAGAACATTTATCCGAAGTAGTAATCTACCAATTACGCCAATTCCTCTATCTTTATAATAGTTCTTAGTCAATATCGTTCAGGTTGAAAAAATTATCAAAAATTTCAACCAAAGTAGTACCAAATATAGAATATATCTGTAAAATTTCTAGATCTTTCAATCGGCTTATAATACCAATTCTTCAATTTTTATAAGAGTTCTTAGTCAATATCATTCAGAATAAAAAATCAATCAAAGTAGTACCAGATACAAAATTTGACAGTAAAATATCAAGATGTTTAAATCGACTTCTAGTACCAATTAAGCCAGAGCCTCTAATTTTATATTAGTTCTTTGTCAATATCATTCAGAATAGAAAATTATCGAGAAAAGCAGTACCAAATACCAAATGTATCCGTAAAAAATACAGAAGTTTCAGCCAACTTTTCAAAAACATTTCGGACACTCCCGTTTTCAATATAATTTCCCGTCAATGTCCATCCGAGCAAGAAAATCCAAACAAAAGTAGTACCAAATACAAAATTTGACCACGAAATATCAACAATTTTTAACCAAATTATAGAAACCACTTCGCCCACTATTATTTCTAAACAACATTTTGTCAATACCCTTCAAAGTAGAAAACTAGCATGTGAATTCAACTAAAGTAGTACCAAAATTCAAAATTTCACAGTAAAATAACATAATTTCTATCAATTTGTAGAGCAAATTTCATCCCCTGTAACAAATTTTAGTCAATATTTTTCAAAGTTGAAAAGTAGCAGGTATATTCAACCAAAGTAGTACCAATACATAATTTCACACCAAAGTATCAAGAATTCCATCGATTTGTATAGTGCAAATTTCGTCCCCTACAACAAATTTACGTCAATATTCTAAGCCACAAGTATATTTAATCCAAGTAGTACCAAATACAAAATTTCAACGTAAAATAACAAAATTTCTATCGATTTGTAAAGCAAATTTCGTCCCCTACAGCAAATTTTCGTCAATATTCTTCAAAGTTAGCAAGTATATTTCACGAAAGTAGTACCAATACAAAATTTCACAGTATGTTAACAAAATTTCTATTTATTTGTGGTGCAAATTTCCTTCCCTAACCAAATTTTCGTCAATATTCTTCGAAGTTGAAAAGTAGCAAGTATATTTCACCAAAGTAGTACCAATACAAAATTTCAGAGTTTGTTAACAAAATTTCTATTTATTTGTAGTGCAAATTTCCATCTCTAACCAAATTTTCGTCAATAGTCTTCAAAGTTGAAAGTATCAGGTATATTTCACCACAGTAGTACCAATACAAAATTTCACATCAAAATAAAAGTTTCAATCGACTCATAGAAAAACACACACTACCTTTTTTAAAATAATTTCATGTCAATATCCTTCAAATTAGAAAATCCAAGTAAAGTAGTACCAAACACGAAATTTGATGCATTTCCAATCGACATAACAAACACATCATCTTCCTCACGATAAAATCTCACAATGTATAAAGCTTTTCAAAACAACTTTAACTCAAGTTGAATATAAAAATCGTAATTTATAGTGCTTTTTTCCTTTGACATTATTCCTAATACTAATAAAAATCGTAATTTTACTTTTCTTCAACATAAACATTTACAAATATGTTCCTACTTGCTCCGACCTTTCGCAATACCGAAATATGAAGTAATAAAAGCAATGTTTGTAAAATAAAATGTTTTTTTTTATAATGATTCACGACTTCCTGGGTTAATTTTTCCGTAACCAATAAAAAAACAAACAAAATACACCTAACAAACATATTATGTTATGTATTTACACAAAAAAATTCTAAACCTGCCTTAGTACAAATAATATTTTCATTGAACACAGCTACATTTCATTCAGTTACCACAAATATCCTTATCTTATATAAATAAATTTAATCTCAAGTAAAATATTTGTAGAAATGGATAAATTCTATCAAAATAAAACTAATCAAAAGACTGTTTCAATTTATTGCTAGTATTTTGAAAATTTTGATTAGTTTAACCAAAAAAAAAAGAAAATTGCATGGAAAATATACCTTCAAACAAAAACACAAGATGATAAGGAAATATATAACAGGAAAAGAAACATAGTCAAGGAAGCGGTCAAGAAAACGAAAAGGAATTCCTGGAAAGAATTTGGAAGAGAGATGTCAAAGATACATGCATCAGATAATAGAAAATTTTGGACAGCAATAAAAAGATTACGAGGAAGTGAAGGAAAAGATATAAAAGCAATAAAAAATAAAAATAACGAATTGGAGACCGAAATAAATCAAATATTAAGGACTTGGAAAGAACACTATGAAAAAACATTTAGTGACAGTTTGAAGAAGAAAACATCAAATATAGTTGAAGAGAAGGGAACGAACATGAATACCATACACTCCAAAGAGAAGATATGTAAGAGGCATAAAGAAACTTAAAATCGGAAAAGCCAGTGGAGAGGATGAAGTAGCGCCAGAGATGATAAAATGGTTAGGAGAAAAAGGAAAATAATGGCTGAAATCAGAAGCATAACTAATCAAGACCCAACGATTGCGCACGGCTGGTGTAAACCCCGAAGTAGGAGTGGGCCAATTGAGGTTGAGCCTATGGCAGGAAGCGCTCACTGCGCTACCTTTGCTGCAGGCAGCCAACGATGCAATTGAACCCAGGTTTCTGTTTAACAAACCCTACAAAATTCAAATAAAACAGAACACAGAACCAGACGTTGCAAATGCAATACGCATTTATACAGATGGTTCAAAAATGAAAGAAGGCTCATGATGTGGAGTTTACTCGAGAGCACTGAGCCTCAAGATTAAGTGGGGAATGGGAAACAATACCAGCGTGGTTCAAACAGAACTGGCTGGTATCTCAATTGCCACAAAAGAACTAACCAGAAGAGGAATTTCTGGAAAAAACATAACAATCTGCACTGATAGTAGACAAGCCCTATTAGCCTTGAACAGACAACGTGTTATATCGAGGCTAGTACTAGAGTGCCACCAAGATTTAGCTGACGCCTCGGCAGATAACAATATTATCCTGAGGTGGGTTAAAGGGCACGACAGGAGTAAAGGAAATCGCATTGCTGATTCTTTAGCCAGGGAAGCCGCTGGACTGAAAATTCTAGGACCCAGTGACACCTACGGCCTAACGACTTCGACAATTGCGGAACTAGCCAAACGTTACACCCATACTCAATCCCTTAAGAGTTGGGGTGGAATCAAAGGATGCAGTCTTGCCAGGATCACCCTGGGCGACCCTGGAAAGCTGGCGCCGAAGAAATATTTGGCGATGACCAGGAAAAACCTACGTTTAACAGTAGGATTTCTGACTGGTCACTGTCAACTAAGGAAACACCTCCATACTATGGGGTTAGTGGACACACCTCTATGCAGGATGTGTGAACAGGAAGATGAAACTGTCAGGCATGTCTTATGCGAGTGTCCGGAGTTATCGTCAATAAGAGAGTGTGTGTTCGGTGAGTCTTGGCCTACACCTGCCGATATAAAGGAGATGTCTCCTAGTGACCTGACCACCTTCCTGAGAAGGACAGATGGACAATGACCTAGGAGGACAACTCCTCGGGAGGATGTACAATGGGTCACATATGGCCTAAGTGCTGTGAGCCTACACACTCACCCTCCCCACTCTACAGATACAGATACAGAATCAAGACCCAATAATATCAAACATTAAAAAGAAACAATTGAACTGGTTTGGCCACCTAGTAAGAATGAAGCAAGATAGACTAGCGAGAAAACTTATGGAAATGGGAATATCAAGAAAAAGACAAAGAGGAAAACCCAGGAGGAAATGGATAAACCAGATTGAAGAAATTGGAAAGAACAAAGAAAAGTCTTTAGGAGAGATGAAGGCATTAGCCAGAGACAGAAAAGAATGGAAAACATGAGAAGGTATAAGGATAAGAGAAAGAAAGAAGATTAGTTTAACCAAGAAAGTGAAGGCCATCTCAATTAAAAAATTTGTCTCAATACATTTTTATAGTAGACGTCAAAAATGATAGTTTAATACTGTTATAACTCCTTACGAAATTTTGAAAATTACTTTCCAAAAGACCAGAGACCGTTCACTAACAAGCTACAACTATTTCTCAGACTACATGCCCCGTCGGACTTTTTCAATTTGTCGAAATGATCCTGTTTGAATAGATTTTATTACTAATTAATTTATTACAAATATTGTTTAAAAAAAATTGATTTCAAAGTTTGTGGGACCCTTTATATGTGGGGCGATGCGTGATTTTTGGTAGACGCCGTCACCGTGTCACCGACATGCTAATGTGACGTGTTGCCCCTCGACTACATCATGTGCGTACATAATTTTTTTTTGGAAGGGTGACAATAAACATTTTAAAAAGGTTTTTTTTGTGTTTCAGAACGAGTACGACCAATTGCATCAATAGAAAGTGCAAATCTAGAAGGAAAACAAATTCAACACGAAACGGAATGCTACCTTTACTACCGCTACGTCTATGGAGTGAAAATAATGAAAGAATGTCCCGATGGTAAACTATTCAACCCCCAAATATCAAACTGCGATTACAACTACAACGTGGATTGTGGCCAAAGAAAATTTCCCGAAGAAAACGATTCTCTTTACGAGTACTACGAAGTAGACAACTCCTTCAATGATCATGAATATTCTTCAACTACTACAAAACCTTTTGAATGTCCTAAGAAAGAAGATCCTTACGAACCGGATCCACTTCTTGCACACGAAGATAGCTGCAATCATTTTTATAGATGCGTGGATGGGAGAAAGCATTTGATGAAATGTCCGGGTGTGTTGCAATTCGATACGAAAATCGCGGCTTGCGATTGGCCGAGTAATGTGAGATGTAGGATGAATTGGAGGGGCAGTAGTACTACTACTGAAACGACTTCTACTACCAGACAGTTTTAAATGACAAGTAGATTGTGAAAAGTGGTCAACTTCGACCATATTGAGACCCGGATCATTCAATCATCGTTTTTGAGAAACATTCTTAGAATTATTAAGATGATTTTTTGAATCCCAATTTTTCAAAAACCTTTGCACCACTTTTTCAAAATCTTTAAATAGTCTTTTCCGCCTATATTTGAACCTCAGAAATTTTGTAAAGTCTGGCAACGTTGGAATTATTCAATAGTTCCCTTGAGTGACGTCTTTCATTTGTCAGTGTATTGTCAACGGTCAATTGTCAATATCTGTATTTTTTTATTAAACGGGTTTTATTGCATGTAATTTTAGTTCGAACTGCGAATTAACATTGATATATACGGGATGTCACATTATTGTACAAAAATATGAAATTTAAAAACTCGGATTACAATAAAAACCAGGTTTATGGTTAATATTGAATCAAATTTCTAAACAGTATTAGGTAGCATAAAGTATAGTTGGTATAAAATAAAAATGTATTTTTTGTATTTTTTTAATTGTAAATTAAGTTTTTATAACTAATTAAAGTGTGACTTGAATAAACAAAATTTCAAATTGTTTAACGATTTTTAAAAAATTAAGAGATCTTTACATCCACCTACACTGTGGGCCAAATTTATTTGGAACCCAATTTGTCTCTGAATAATTTTTTTTAAACTGCCGGATTTTGGTGAAATTTTGAAATTTGTGTGAATATTAGGGAGACCTTTTCCTAATTGTAGAAAAATTATCTAATCAAATTGTACTGGGAGAGCCAAGAAGTAAGGAGCAGTATTTTTAATCATTGCTTTTGGGATTGTTGCAAAATTGAATTTTTTACTCTAATACTACAAATATTATTTATAAGTATTAAGAAACTATCGGAGAAGAAGCTATAAAAAAATGTTTCGAAATATTACCATACAGCGTAATAGGGTTTTATTAAATAACAAATTAGCAGATCAGAATTATAATATTATATTATTGTGAATATGAGCTCCCTGATTATCTACAACAGCTTAAAATCTTCAGCGCCATTGTCCAATTGACTTCTTGATTATAGATGTCAATAGTAAACTATTCTCTTTCTAAGCTGATCAATAGTATTGATGCGAGTGTTTTAGAGTAAAAAATTTAATTTTGCAATAGCCCCAAAAGCAATGATTAAAAATATTGTTTCTTACTTGGCTCCCCCTGTACATTTTAATTAGATAATTTTTCAACAATCAAGAAAAGGTCTCTCTAATATTCACACAAAATTTCACCAAAATCCAGCAGATCAAAAAATAATTTTTTCTACGACCGTGCGTTTTAACCCACTTTCCCGCACGCATTTTAGCCTTGAAAGTGTCACTTTCCCGCACTAGTGCGGGAAAGTAAAATTATGCAAATTTTGATCTTATTAGATAGTTTTTTTTACTTCGGAAGTTATAACTATTGTTACAACAGGTGAATAAATAGTCCATCAAATAAAATCTACATCTTTTCTAGCTTTTTGTTGCATTTTTAATTTTTTTTTAAATATTAAATAATGAATATATTTTGATACAACCCTGTACATTATTTAAAGTGGTGTCATGAAACAACTACCAAACCACCCGGTTTTAATGTAAGGAAAATATATCAGAAAAAAATCTTTCATCTACAAATGACTTAAAGCTGTTGCCGTCACCTTCATCGTCATCTTTATGTGACCTTCAACCGATGCCATCCTCATTAACGTCATCTACTTACCAGTTAACACCAAATCCACTGGACCGGCAATTTTAAGTAATTTACAGGATGCAGAATGCAACATATTGTGTTTCTAATATTAATCTTTATAATAATAATAATAGTTTTTGGTTAATGTTTTGTACTTATATGTATGTTGAAATAAAATAACTTTTGAAAAATGGGTTGGTATACTTTTTTGTATATGCGGTCGTAGAAAAAATAATGTTCCTAACTCATGCGTAAAGTGTCTTTCCCGCCCTTGACCGCCCTTGACAGTCAACTGCAGTCGCGTGCGGGAAAGTATCACTTTCTGCACTTGTTAGGAAAATAACTATTTCAGAGACAAATTGGTTTCCAAATAAATTTGGACCACAGTGTATTATCATGTTATAGAGCAAAAAATTTCCTACAATTTTGATGTCCACAATTTTTTTGTGAGTAAAATTGAAAGAGATGCGCGTAAAGGACTTAAATATCGAAGGCCCTACGTTGTGCTTGCAAGCTGCATCGAAAGCTCCAGCGGCATTTATTCGAGAATTTAGGAGAATGAGTGGAGGTCGATAAATGTTTTCATTTATTTATTTTTTCTTTCAGTTAGATGGCTTTGGCAAAAACCAATTAGCCAGAATGTTTTCATTTGGGGACTCAATATTAAAATTCCATCTAGGAAAAGTTTGATGTTTCTGACCTAACTTCTCCTGACTAAATGACTTAATATAGATAGATTGGTCAAGAACATTTTGTAGCATAAAGGGAGTTACTTTCTGCAACTACTGCTTGATTTGTGCTTTTAATTCGGAACTTTTGGTTGTATCATATTGTAATATTTTTGCAGGGATTTTTACTTTTTGGAAAATAAAATGCTACTGGCTTATAATGTAGCTTTCTATGAGTGAAATTTTTTTTAAAATCAGTCAAGAACTCTTCGAATTTATGTATTACAAACAAACATTTTTTCTTTATAATGTTACGAACGCAGTGATTCAGAAGCCAGTCCTGTTGTAGAGGACTATAAATTTTGGCGAATGCAACCTTTCTAGAAGAATCCATAACAGAGGAATATTCCCGACAGTTCTGGAAGTTTCGCAAATGCGGAGGTGGTAAATTCAAGAAGGTTCTAGAGTTGCGAAGAACTATATATACGCGGGTTTTTGAGTGAGCCGAACAGTTTTTTCCAGTATACAGTGAAACGATAAACAGTTTCAGTATACAGATATAGTGAATAAGTGAATATAAATAGTACAATATTTAAGTGTTAACGATAAATTAGGACAAATATTATACCGAGGGTAGATAAAATAGTAGACATTGAGTAGTGTGTATATAAATTAAGTTTATTATAGTGTGTAAGTGTTTCTTCAATAAACCAATAGTAATAAGCCATAGTGAGCGTATAATTTTATCCCACGGTAAAAACTGTTTGAATAAATAAAAAAAACATTACAATAATATTAGTTTCGACACTTACCTAAAATACATTTTCAAAAGCGACGCCACTGAATGAATGTCCTGTAAAATATCTTCCGTACACAAATTCGGTATTCTATCTTCGTCGAAAGCATTTCGAAGTTTTTGGATGTTGGAAGTCACTCCGGACAACCTGGATGAGTAAAAATTCTTTTAAAAATAACTTGTAAAAACCACAGAATAAAATAGGGAAGTTGAATTTTTAGACCAATTGAATTGCACTTTTACAAAAACTGGCAAACTGGAAATGGTGAACTAACTCAAGGTGTATTTTCATGGTGACGCTCGACGTGTCAAGTGAGATCTTAAATTAATGTAGCGTCAAGCTTCAAAACGCTAAAAAAACAAACACAATAAAATATATTGTCTATCAATAGTCGGTTAAAAGGGTCATCTACCAAATTCGACCTTGCACAATTATGCTTTGTATATTTTTTTGTTTCCCTACGTCCTCACGTTTGAGTTCACATAACGAAAATTTTATTAGAAATATGAAAGTTCCGCAACATGTAGGTAGCCAAGAGGTCCAAGCGGATTTTGGTTCACGTACTACTCTATAAGCTTCGTCAGTACTGAACTGGGAGATCGCCGAGACCGGCGAGCGTTGTATCAACAATGGAACGGCACGCAACTGCCGAAGCAGAGAGACAATGTCAGTCATAGAAGGATAGAAAAGCGAGAGATGGATTGGTAGTGGTAGCAACCGAATTTCAATAAGGAATTGTACGGTCATAAGTAATTTGAGGATTCTGAGATTTTTATATAGTATTCATAAAACTTCAAATTAGACTTCTTATCAAGTAATTTTTCCATTTAATCCATATTTAATTCTTTACAAGGGCTCAAACTTTGCTTAATATGTGTAACTACCTCATGATTCGTATTTTTTTCAACAAAATTCTTTGCCAAAAATACTTCGATATTTTGTCAAATCGCTGCAGATAGATTCCCCTTAATCTATAAACTCAACGAGTGTGTGTTAAATAAATATTAATAATAGGCATGTCTACCAACTGACAGTCGCCCTGAGTCTTAAGAGATGGAAGGTGGACAGGTCACTAGGAGACATCTCCTTTATATCGGCAGGTGTAGGCCAAGACTCACCGAACACACACTCTCTTATTGACGATAACTCCGGATACTCGCATAAGACATGTCTGACAGTTTCATCTTCCTGTTCACACATCCTGCATGGAGGTGTGTCCACTAGCCCCATAGTATGGAGGTGTTTCCTTAGTTGACAGTGGCCCTTTCAGAAATCGTACTGTTGAACGTAGGTTTTACCTGGTCAACGCCAAATATTTCTTCGGACCAGCTTCCCAGGTTCGCCCAGGGTGATCCTGGCAAGACTGCATCCTTTTATTTCATCCCATCTCTTAAGGGATTGAGCATGGGTGTGACGTTTGGCTAGTTCCGCAATTGTCGAAGTCGATAAGCCGTAGGTGTCACTGGGTAATATTGTTATCTGCCGTGGCACTCTAGTACTAGCCCCGATATAACACGTGACGTCTTGTGCTATCTGAGGCCTGAGGCTACTATTGGTAATGAAAATACAACTTCCTCTCTACCCACCATTTTTATTGTATCAAACAAACATGAAAATCAATAAATTTTCAAACGCAAAATTGACAGTGACAGTCAAACTTATGAAAATAGCAATGACGCCACAAGTTTGAAGGTTTCATCAAACTCAGTTTGCTGCTAATTTGACCGGCCGGTACACCGATTAGGAACCATTTTTGTGTGTGTGAGTTTTGGAAGCCGTTCTGATGCCGGGAGGCATTTAGGCAAAACGTACCACATACTAACCATTGCTCTAATATCTGCCGTGCTGATTGGTCCGCGACTAAACGCGGTACGTTTTGTCTAGATAGGGTCGAAAGCAGGTACGGATTGCCCTCACAGCACCTAACCCAATATTGAAATAAATATGTAAATATCAAAAATATAAAACTAAAAAAAAACAAGAAAACCTAGGCCCAAACCCGGTTGATCAAAGTGTAACTATGTATAGAAATATCAGTAAATAAGAAATAAAAAAACTTAAAAAAAAAACAAAAAAACCAAGCACCTAACCCGGTTTCGAACCTACGACCTCTGAATTACAAGCCCAATACTCTACCAACTGCGCTAATCAGCTCACACAATAACAGGCATGAAATGCGTAAATAGATTATAATACGAGGGCAATCCGTACCTGCTTTCGACCCTATCTAGACAAAACGTACCGCGTTTAGTCGCGGACCAATCAGCACGGCAGATATTAGAGCAATGGTTAGTATGTGGTACGTTTTGCCTAAATGCTGTCGGGAGCACTGCAGCCTAATGGCTTATTGTACTCTACTCACACATTTGTGGGATTAGGAACCATAATATGGTATACGGTTCATATTATATTGTACAAAGAATGCTTGTTTATCATCAGATTGATTAGGGCGACTGTCACATGACGTCACTTGTACTTGCGCAGCTCATTTTATTTATCAGAACTGTGAAAGACACTATATACCTACCGATATAAAAAGCTAAACGATGTTTAGCTTCAATTTAAGATGGCGCGTCGGTAATTAGCCTCAATCGCAGAGATGGACCGAATAAAAAAAGTTTAGATGGCGCTTCGGTGGAAATTGAATCACATGACCTCATTTGACGCTTGAAAGCGTCGAGCGTCAATATAAAAATGCACCTTTATAATGAACAAAAGCAAAAAAAAATTAGCGAGCAGAGGGGTGTTGTGGGGAGGATTGGAAAGGGGTGAAAATGTGTGTATTCATGGAATTTCGGAGGAAATTGACGTCAGAGAGTGTATAATAGAAAACTTATAGATCATTGAAAATTATACCACTTTTTTCAAGTAAATTTTTGACATAAGCTCATAATATCCTGAAAAATACGAAAAATTGATTATTTCAAACGTCAGTCAGTTGAAATAATAATTGTAGTTTGCGTTTGACAGGGCAGTTTCTGGACACCTTGTATACAGGGTGATTCATTAGTGCGATAACGTCATATATATTGTAAATCCTCAAAGATATTTAAATAAAATTTCGACCGATGGTAGCCAGCTTGAAGGCACATATTTTGAAATTACTCAAAAAAAAACGATTAAAAATTATATTTTCACTAGTAATACCACTAGATGTCAAAAAATTTCCGGATTTAATTTGACCTCGTGTGGTATTCGGTAAGAAAATTCCACACCAAATGTGTTTCCAACAACATCAGGATATAATTGACGCAATGAGGTCTGCTTCAACTTCTGCAAAGACAGTCCAAGAATCTCTAAATCAAGAGCAAGCAACTTCGAATCAACCTGCCATAGTATACAATAATTGCGTTTTTAATAATATATAAACATCAATCATCATGTCATTATAAACGTCAAAAATTTTTCCAGTATAATTCGCTGTTGGTTTTTTTTTTCCATTTTGGGAGCCGTTCAGATGCCGGGAGCACTGCAGCCTATTGGCTTATTGTACTCTGCTCCCATATTTAGTCCACCCATCCAGTTATCCCCGTACCTTCGAGTAGACGGTATAGGTCCATTGGATGTGTGCCATATACTTCAGGTGGCACATTGGCCTTTCCGAAGATTGCCCGTCTCCTCGAGTGCAGTGCCTCACAGTCAGACAAGATATGGGTCACGGTCTCGATCTCCATGCCACATAGTCTGCAGCTGAGGTCCCCGTTATATAACCCTATTTTATGCAGGTGATCTTTTAACGGGGTATGACCCGTTATATAACCTGTAATAATTCTTAGCTTATTCCTGCTGATATTCAGTAGTTCTTTGGCCCGTTTTGCACATGTGTCTCCTATGAAGGTTTTGCTGTGTACCTGTTTCGGAGTGTTCCTCCAATGAAGTCTATGTTGGCTTTGTACCCATTTTTGTATTTGCGCTCGGACTACCTTTTTTGTGGTCCCAAGAGCTGGTTCTGGTCCAACATATGCTGTTGCTGAACCTCTTTTTGCGAGTTCATCAGCTTGTTTATTTCCAGAAATACCATTATGTCCCGGCACCCACACCAATCTTACTTTAATGTGGTCTGCTAGTTCATTTAGTTCTTTCTGACATTCTTCTACTAGTCTGGATAAAGCCGCAAGGACTGCCTGGCTATCAGTTAGTATGTTTATCCTATGAGTGTCAGTCCTATATTTATTAATTCTGACACATTCTAGGATGGCATAGATCTCTGCCTGAAATACAGAGGTATGTTTGCCTAGTGAGAAAGAGCCTTTTGTGTTTCTCTTTTCACTGTACACTCCTGCTCCTGTTCCTTCCCCTGTCTGTGATCCGTCTGTGTACCAGGTCTCTCCTCGGTCGCTGTTGGGTACCCACCAGGAAAAAATTTCCGATAAAATTCATCCGTTGCTATGGTGATCTGATTGGTTAAAAATCACAAGTGTGGAATTTTCTTTATAATCTAAACTTTTTTTTTGGAAATTTTTTCCCTGGCGTTACCTTTTTCCGGAATTCGATTAATACTCTTATTTCCACTCATGGTCAATCCCCCCCGCAACACCACTGATACTGACGCAGTTTTTTTCCTTTATCAATCCACTTTACCATTTCCACATTTTCCAAGTTCAGTTAAGAATTTTATTTTTGCCAAATTTGAAAAAAAAAGTTAACGCAATCACCAAAAATCTCATTTAGTCACAAGTAAAAAAAACTAAAAACTCACCTATAGATTCCATCGACGATTCCGTTTTTCTCGATGAATTCCGCACAGCATTTGAGCACCATCGGTACGTCGTTACCGGAATTGAGCAGATGTTCGCCGAGATCGCATCCAAACACTCTCTCTTTCAATATTCCCGATTGTTTTAATCTTCTTCTCGAAGGCCTGTTCAAAATAAAACTCCTAAAGAACGTGATCAGTTTACCGTGTTTCCTCAAAACTGGTTTAATCGGTGTTAATGCTAACGACCTACAACAACGAAAAACACCGATGCGTTAATGTTTTTTTTAATCGGTTTGAGCGCGAGGACACTAGGACACATGCACCGGAAAATTAAATGGAAGAATTAACCCCTCTCGTTTTCCTATCGTACGTCTTTGACAATGACGAAGAAACTCTGTTATCAACTGCATATTTCAAAGAAGAGTTGAATAAGTTTTTGACCGGCTTATAACCCTGATCTTAATACAATTGAGCATATTCTGCGTTGCCTAACAACTTACATTTTTGTGTGCTAAAATTACATTTGTCAGGGAGTTAGAGTAAAGTTGAATTCAAGTTTGTGAGTTCGCAACCCTTGTCCCACGGTTGCCATCTCACAAAAACACACAAACTAGAGATCTTACAAAAAAATTATTAGAACATTTTTTGTTGCAAATATAATTCTCTACAACTTTGGCCTTGTAACTTTTTATCGGAGCAAAAAAATAACAAAGTTATAGCTGAAGCAAGTCTTTTGGTGCGAACTTAAAGTTGCCGGCTTTTTGTTTGATTGTAATAGGATACGATACCGTCATATTCCAGTCAATATTTTAATTTATAATGTTTATTTGACGATAAATTCATTTAATATTAAAATTTCGACTAATAATGGTTGGAATGTTCTTAATAATTTTCAATTATTAAATAAATGTACTGATTGTCTAATGATTATTTTAAACCAGCAATTATGGAGCGCTATAGTACTTTTTGAAATATTTAGCGTTTTAATGTATAACACGAAATACATTTTTTAATAAATCTTTACCTAAACGACAACTCGGGCATTCTTTTCATGTATTAATGTAATATAAAACATTTTGCTTTACAATATTAGCCTATTTTCATATTTGAAAACATCTTGAACATAATACCAGACGATTAACACTACCTTATACAGTGCTCTTCAAAAGTCCCCTCCCTCCCTCGTATCTTTTGAACGGCTACACTTACATTAATAAAATTTGGAGGGTGAAAATAAAGTGTTGTAAACTTCTCTACGAATGGTAACAGGTGACGTAATAGTAATAGATGACGTCACAGTGCCACTCTGGCCAATAATTTTAAATAGGACCTTATGACAAGTGATATCTCGTTTGAAAGGCATTGACATTGGCTACATAGCCATATTAATTTTGTTTGGGTTTAAACTAATTTTGACGGATAAATTAAATAAATACCACAATTATTATTTCACAATTAAATATTGAAGATTTTTCAGTCCGCCTCTGGTTAGTTGTCAAAAAAATTGACGTTTTTAATTTAATAGTATTTGTTGCTTTGCAAAGTTTTTCTAAATAGCTTGAATATTTAATTTTATTATTGTTTAACGAGACGTTTAAGAAATTACATAGGCAAAATGGTACGTACTCAAGCCGACAAAGTAGCAGCTATCTTAATATTTGGTGAATCTAGAAAGAATATCCATGAAGCGGAACGTTTATTTAATGAGAGATACCCAGATCGCCCTATCTCGAGAACTTATTTGAGGGAGCTTCTTCACAAGTTTGAAGCAACAGGTAGTGTTCAAGATGCCAAACGATCTGGTCGACCAACATTTAGTGATGATAAAAAAATTGATATAGTTGCTGAAATGGTAGTAAACCTTCTTCCTCTTCAACTAAAGTTGCGTGAAGTAAGTAAAAGTGAGAGAACGTTGGCTAAAAATAAATTTCATCCATACAAGTTAAAAATGGATGACGGATGACGACCCCGACAGAAGACTCGAATTCTGTGAATGTATGACAAATAAAATTAGTCAAAACCCACATTACACAAAATCAATTTGTTTTAGTGACGAAAGTACTTTTTGCCTCAATGGAAATGTGAATACATAAAATGTAAGGTATTGGAGTGACACAAATCCTCACACCTTTCGTGAACAACATACCCAATTTCCAGAAAAAGTCAATGTTTGAGCAGGTATTTTGGGAAACCACATAGTTGGTCCTGTCTTCCTGAATTCAAATTTAAGCGGTGAAGTGTATCTGGAGATGTTACAAAATGCAATTGAGCCGCTAATTCTTGAAATTTTGGAAGATAATCCAGATGAATTCGGCCATCTGGAAATAACATTTCAACGAGATGGTGCTCCTGCACATTATTATGGTGCAGTAAGACGTTACCTGGATGAAGCATATCGAGGTAGATGGTAATCAGATCTGACACCATTAGATTTTTTTCTATGGGGGTACTTGAAATCCAAGGTTTATACTACGGCACCAGATAGCATTGGCGTTTTGAAAGAAAGAATTATTGAAGAATGCAATGCAATTTCAGTTGACACATTCGAACGAGTACGACAAGAGTTTACTAATAGGATGTATTACTGTCAGGAAGTGGACGGAGCACATTTCGAACACTTGCTATAAGAATCCATTGTTGATATTTGATTAATTAAATTTAAAAATATAATTTCAATAGTTTTGGTATTTATTTAATTTATCCGTCAAAATTAGTTTAAACCCAAACAAAATTAATATGGCTATGTAGCTAATGTCAATGCCTTTCAAACGAGATATCACTTGCCATAAGATCCTATTTAAATTTATTTGCCAGAGTGGCACTGTGACGTCATCTATTACTATTACGTCACCTGTTACCATTCGTAAAGAAGTATATAACACTTTATTTTCACCCTGCAAATTTTATTAATGTAAGTGTAGCCAAAGTTCAAAAGATACGAGGGGGGGAGGGGACTTTTAAATAGCACTGTATATCGTTTTATTAAGAAGAAATAGAAATAGAAATTTCAAATATTTTATTATTTTTCACATCTTTGACTGAACTATAACCATCTTTCAGAGAGGGTTATTTTACGATAGCAGCCAATGTTGACCTTTAATCGGTAGTCTTGTCAAGAAAGTGTGTAGTGTTTTTCTGAGGGTAAGTAGACTATTAAACACTGTGTTTATTAGTCAAAGGTAAGTATACATATTTATGAGCAATTATATTTTTAGTCAAAAATTGAATATTTACAATGTGGCGTCTTTGGGAAATATCGTGTTCGGTCAAAAATATTGTGTGTAACAACGACGAAATTTTAAATAATGGCGAAGAAAGTGATAATTTTAGTAATGGTGTAAGTAGTGAAAACAGGATTCGACATTTAAATTTGGAAGCACAGAAAATATGTTTCAATGTGAATAAGAATCTACGAGAAAAGTTTGGATTCGATGAAGAAACGGATTTAATGCAAGCAGTATCTGATTTAACAGAAGCTCTCCTGTCAACTATATGTAAAATAGATAAGAATGGGCCTTAAGAACGCAAGAAGCGATGTAAGGGATTGCTCGTGCCTTTAGATGTGTCTCTGATCAAATTATTAAAAACCACTGTTGCAAAAGTAATAAGTTACCTACCCTGTATATCAGTCAAAAGTCAACCATTAGTCTTCCCAGAATCTTCCTCTAGTAAACAGTTTTAAAAGTACTAACGAAGCCGCTCATAAATATATTCCAATGTTTATATATATATTTTTTTTTCTCACAGAAAATAACACGTGTCCCTATCTATTCGTCTATGAAGCAAATTAAAAGATATAACTGGGTCAAGCTGGTAAAAAGATAACACTAAGTAGGTAATTTCATAGTTCATTTACTTTTTTTTCTCACACTAAGTAAACAGGAAACATTCTACTTGAATTACTTTATTTAAATGACAAGATTATGTTGTGTGTTGTGTATCACTTTAGTTAATTACCAGTTTGGATTATGTAGAGTTCGGTCATAAAATACGGGATATTTTACAGAAATTATTCACATTGTACTCCAAAAAAATTGTTAATGAGGTTAGAAGTAAGTAAAAAAAGTTCGTGAGTTATCAAAAGATGGTGCTAGTGTACTAGAATATCGCTCATAGGCCAGACGATAGGGGTCACAACTACAAGTAATTAGCAATACGATTTTTACCAGTCTATCGGTTTCCCAAATTGAAAAAAAAATAAAAAAACTTTTTTTTTCGAAATTTCTTAATATTGCGCCTACCACCGTGTAGGGGAAGTATTTGGCCATGAAAAGGTATCTTGCATTTTTTTCGTCCGAACAATGGTTTGTCCGGAAAAAATTCGGTAAACTAAGTAAGTGTTCCGCATCCGCGCGACTCTATTTTCTGAAGCGCGGCGGAGTACATTATAAACTATTGTACATATATAATAATTTAATATATAGATACTTATTGTAATAGGGCGTTTAGAGAAGGGAAGTGTCAGCTTAAAGACGGAATAGCACATAATCATTTTTACCTAACCTAACCTAACCTAACCTAAGCAAATTACTCATATATATTCTAATCAAAAACCAAGTATCTCAATGAAAAATATATTGGAGGCATTGAAACAAATTTTCGAAGGATGGAAATTGTTATTTAGGAGGTCTGTTCCATAAATAAAATTTACAGATAATTAATTTTTCCTAATTACGCAACACGACACTTTTCATTATCTTGTAAATTTTAGGAATCTTGAATTTACAAGAAAATATATATATATTAAATACTGTAACTTTGATAAAGCTGGAGTAATTTCTTTTTTCTCTTATTTTTTGGGAATCAAACCACAATAATGTTTTTTATTTTTTATTTCCACGTTTCGGTAGCGTTCCAGCTACCGTTGTCAAGATTAACTAGTAATAAAATAATTTTTTGTCCCTATCTGACACAACGAAAAAATATGAGAACTAGACAATCAATAATATTTTGAAGTTTAAGACTACAAAACTTTGTTGTCAAATTTTATTAAGGTCCATTCATAGATCACATCTCTGATGAAATGTGAAATGAAATATTTTATTTTATGACATTCTAACGATATTATAGTCTAGTAGAAATGGAATCCAGTGAAGTGCATGTTCCAGGTACGGTTTTTATTGGGATAGCGCTTTTTTTCGCTTATTTTGGAAATGTTAATAAAACGCGTTTGTTGTTACTTTTTTGTGTATGATTGTTTTTGTTTTCAAAATATGTATAATTCAGTTTGGTGATTTTGTGTATTGAAGTGTCTATCGATTAACAACTATTCCAATGATAAATCATAAGAAAACCTGGATAAAAATTTATGATGCTATCCTTATTACGCAGGTAATTGATTATTGGAAATTTCTCTTTCTAACATTGGTAACTAAATTTGACTACATTCGGCTGAAATACTAGCTACACATTTATCTGCATTTAGTTGTATTAAAGCACTTTCTTTAATTTTTCGTCTTTTATTATTGGGCTCTTTCAATATTATTTTTGTCGAATCCCATTGAATTTTATGCCCCTCTTCCCCAGCATGTTTACAAATACCTGACTTAAAGAACTCCCTATCTTTGATATATTTTTTATGTTATGTTGTTATGTTTCACCTAAATAGAATTTGTCGCATTCACAAGATATCTGATATATGCAATTTTTTTAACATTGTCCTTCATTTTTTGGTTTTGTTCTTATTAGTATAGAGCTTAACGTAGAAATGTTGGGGAAACTTCTAAGATCAAGAATATATAATCACAAAATTAATTAATTCACATACATTTCTGGATTCAATGATTTTTTGTATTATTTGCGAAAATAGCAATTTTTATAGAATCGGGTAGGAATCTTCTTTATTTTTTCAAAATAAAATTTGATACTCCTATAATATGGAGATGAATATTCAACGAACAAAATGTATATAGTGAAAAGGTATAAAAGATGATTAATATATAATTTTAAGATATAATTAGGATATAATTTTTTTTTTCCAATAAAAATATGTAAAAATTAATTTATTACTTTTATTTAATATTCACAACTTTCACTTTTACCAATAATTTAAAAAAAAAATCTAATTAAATATTTATATTTTTTTCCGGAACACATAGGTACTTAGTTTACCGATTTTTTCGCAGGAGACCTTTTTTATTGCAAAACACTCCCCCTACACGGTGGTATTTTTTATTTTTCTCTACCTTCCTCCCAGCGCAAAATTTTGAGGAATTTCGAAAAAAAAAATGTTTTAATTTTTTTTGAATTTTGGAAATCGGTAGACTGATAAACTTTTTTTCATATTAATCTACATACTTTGATGTACTTGTTGCCTACTTGTACTTTTGGTCTAAAATGACCCCTGCCGACTGGCCTATCATATATCCAGTTATATTCATTTTATGCATTTTCATTTAATTCTTCACAGAAATGATCATTTTACGCGATGAAATCATGTACAGAGCTTCTTAAGATCAGAGACAATCTGTATACAGCGTGAGTAATGAAGAACTGTCGTTCGTATAGAGGATCAAATGGGAAATATCAAAGTTTTCACTTTTTTTGTTAAACCGGACCTGGATTATCTTTTTGGCGATATTTGATTATGCCCAGCTGATGGTTATGTTCAGGAGCTGGATCCGGACGTAAAATAAGAATCCTTGATAAAATACCGGTGGATGTGTCTCTGAAGTGCAACAAAAACACCATGCAAAAACATGCTATTAAAAAAACAATATTTACCCTACGACCGGCGGAGGTAATGGCATATTTCTTGGCACTTTATCTCCGATAATATGAACGCAATGTTGAGGAAAAAAACCCACTTGGAATCCTCTTTTGCCACGCCACCACATCGATTCTCCTGGACTAGCCATATCGATGACGGATATCATATCGCCTACTTCCAAATTCAATTCGTCTCGTGCCTAATAACATAAGAAAAAAAAATTAATTCATTAGTCCAAGGTACGAGTATGGTACCGATAATTTTAACGAGGTTGTCTCAAAAGGTCTTTTTTCTTGTGTAATTATGGTGTTTGTAAGTTTTACTAATTTCCAACATAGTCATGAATTAAAAATAGTTCCCAACTTTAGAGCCCCTTAGCTCGTTAACGAAGGAAATAAGAAACACTTTTTACATCAAGTAGGTATGTTCCTCTGTATTTTGTTAGTAATTATTGCTTCGTTTGTAAATTGCTCACAAGAAACTTATTTATTTTTGTGTTTAAGAGTCCGGACCTGCATAGAATCCATATTAAAAATCAATTATAGTTTCTTTAACTTAATAGTATTTAATAATCTCTTATTTGGGACAAAAAAGAAAAAAGTTTAGAGAAATGGTCTTCACATATTAAATAAAAAACAAAAGATGTAAGATAAAAATACAAAAAATAGATATTTGTGAATAATTTTAATTAGTCCGCCACTGGCGATCTCTTCTACAGCAGCTATTTGGCCATATGATGTATTGTAATTGGCCCATTAATTTTATGATTGTCGGCAAAAGTGAAGACGATATACTTTGAGACAAACTATACAGTGTGGTCCAGTACAGTACAATATTCACTTCAAAATATTGCGATTTAAATCAACTAGCCTTAATAAAATGTTGATATTAAGAGAGATACAGGGTGTTGAACATGAAATTTTAATTTTCGTTTTTCACAATAACTTTGACGCTTTTTGACGTATATGCACAACAATTTGAGGTCGGAGGTTTTTTAATAAGAGAAATCAGAGAAATCAGATTTTTTGGGGGGGATCGGGCCCCATTTCCAAGTTTTCAAATCAGTTTAATTATGTTCCTCCACTGTTTCCTGTCGCTTGTTTTCGCCTTCCAGTTTCGGATACCTAGACAGTTTATGTCATCTTCAACCTCCTGTAGCCACGTTGATTTTGGCCTCCCTCTTCTTCTTTTGCCACTTGGCTTCCACTCAGTCATCGCATAAATTGTGCTGTTTGGGCTTGCTCTCCACACATGTCCCAACCATTTTAACCTTTGCTCTTTTATTACACTTATGATGTCCCTCTGGATGTCTTTTTTCAGTTCTTCATTTGTTCTTTTCCTATATTCATTTTGAGTTATTTTCTTGGGTCCCAATATGACTCTTAGTATTTTTCGTTCAAAAATTTTCAGGTCTTCTTGTTGTTTCTTTGTCATTATCATAACTTCTGCTCCATACGTTATTGTTGGTCTAATTATTACCCCATTGTCCTTAGGTTTCCTTTGTCTACGTTTCTGACTACATATTCCAGCGCCAGATTAAATAGATTTGTTGACAGAGAATCTCCTTGTCTGACTCCTTTGTTAATCTCGAATATGTCCGTTTCACCTTTTTGTGTTTTTACCGTAGCTGTTGATTGTTTCATGGTAATCCAGATTAATTTTCTCAGTTTTTTGTTTATCTCCATAGTTTGAAGTGCTCTCATTAGTTGTTGTCTATTTATTGAATTAAACGCTTGTTCAAAATCAATAAATAGCATCTCTGTTCCGATTTGATGTTCGAGGGTTTTTTCCAATATTTGCTTCAGGATATGAACTGCGTCTATGGTTGATTTGCCTTTATTAAATCCGTATTGATATTGTCCTAATATTGTGCCTATACTGCTTGCCAGTCTCTTTTGGATGAGTGTAGACAGTATTTTATAGGTCGTGTTGAGTAGCGTAATTCCTCTATAGTTTGTGCAATTTCTTTGATCCCCTTTTTTATATATTGTTACTATTTGACCTGATCTCCACTATTCCGGCATCTTTTCAACCCTCCATATACACCTTACTAATTCGTATATCTGTTCTGTCAGTTTTTCTCCTCCATGTTTAATCAATTCAATATTTATTCCGTTGCTTCCTGGTGCTTTCCCGTTTTTGCTTTTACTAATGATTTCTTTTATTTATTCTAGCGTTGGTTCTGGTATTTGCTCTATTTCTAATTCTTCGTCTTCCGAAAATTCTTCCAGTATTTCCATCTCTGTTAAGACCTTTTTAAAATGTTCCAACCATGTTGTTTTATATTCTATTTCGTCTTCTACAACTTTTACTATTTTTTTCTCTTATTCCAATTTTTTTGGGCTTGAATACTCTATTTTGCTCTTTAATTTTTTTGGTAGAATAATTTTGAGTTGGCTCCTAGCATCCCTTTTTGTTTCCACTATTTTTCTGCACTTCTCATTGTACCAACCTTTTTATGGACTGTTCTTTTTAATGCCTATTTTTTCTTTTGCCGCTGTATTAATACATTATTCAATTTTTTTCCATTTTTTTCCATACGATAATTATTATTTTTAAATATTAAAAGTACCATACATATTTTTCATGTTAACTGCTACTATACCCTGATACTGTTCATCTTAATGATAAAAAAAAATAATTATCGTACACACTACATTTTTCAAACGTAATTTCATTAAATAATAATCATGTAGTTAATCACTAAAATGTAATTATCTCTAAAACCGTTAAGATTTGGGGATACTAACAAATATATCGTTTTAATTTTAATAAGGCTAGTTGGTTTAAATCGCAATATTTTGAAGTGAAGATTGTACTATACTTCCATATAAAATTACTTAAGGACCACCCTGTATACCTAACCAACATAACTAACATGATTACTTGATTGCATTTAAACAACGCTCAGGATTTAAGTTACCCTATCGCTCCTTTTTCATCCCCTTTAGGTAAAATTTATGCTGACAAGTTTGCCGAAGATTTTACGAAGGGATAAAAAAACCAGTATATTTACCTGCGAAACGTATCTACGCACACTGTAAGCAGCAGCTACAGCCGGCGTATTGATCGATCGACTTTCCTCACTAGGGACCAGTAATCTGTGACCTTTGTTGTCCATCTGAAGCCAGTTTAATACGGGTCCGCAATTTACGGAATTGTCGGCTATTTTGCTGAAACGTTCCAGGTAGACGATCAGTTTGGTCTGAAACAATCAAATTCATTGTTTAAAAAATGTGTTTTGGATCTTGAGAAAGCATTTATATCCTAATCGAAATTCCATAACAAGATCTACTGGAAATTAAAGTTAAAAAACTAAAAAACAGGCTTTATAGGTAATCAGAATAAAAATTAAATTTATTTTTGATTTTTTAGTTCCCTGTAAGGTGTGTTTCTTTAGCTTTTTTCAAACTCTGTGCCAGATCAAAGTTGTTTTTCTTTCAAATGGAACACCCTGTATGCTACTACTATATTGTATTGTCATCGGTCTTTGGCGCGTGTGCAAAAAATTTTTTGAGTTAATCTGAGCGTTTGAAGTGGATAAGAATCGAGTTTGAAGGTTCAGTTATAATTGAAACACCCTATATTTTACCACTATATTATTGTATAAATTGTATTGTCATCGGTCCTTGAAAGTTTATAAAAACAAATTTCGAATTCAATATGTGCATGTAAAGAGTAAAAATATCTGTATTAGCAATTGCACAAATGATGAAGTTTTTTCGTAGTGAAATTTTTATGTCAGATGTCAAATGAAAAATCGACGTGTTTCAAATTTATATACTCAACATTAAATAATCTAGTTAAAAAACATGTTACTTCTTGTGAATGCTACCAAAGATTACAGAATAAAAATATAAGATGTTTCACTCGTTCGAATTTATCGCGTAAAGCACCGATGCCGCTGGTGACTGTCTGGTGACTTGGATGGTATAGTACGTCGCTACGTCCCTGCATTTAATTTGGCATATTATACGGGACGTCGTCCGTCGAGCGCTGTTATTTTAGAAAGGTGTTTATTTTTTGTTCGTGTTTTATATTTATGTTGTATATATTTTTTAAATTTATTAATTAATTGTTGAAATGAGCAAAAAGTCATTGATATTTTCTCTTTAATAGCAAAGCTAAAACACTAAATATTTTGTAATATTTGCTTATACAAAATTATGGATTTATTTTTATAATAAGGATATTATATAAACAAGTACATTACGCAAGAAAACACAAAAATTCAATTCTATAGCTAACCAAAGGGGAATTGGTCAGTTCCTTTTGAACGAATTTACTAAATTTTCTTTTCATCATCCATGTAATCAATTTCCTTTCAAATATTATGCCAGTCTCTGGCTACTGAGTATGTTTGAATTTGTGATAAATATCTGCTAGATTATCAATAAGTATCACAAAATTATTAAGATGCTGGATAAAAACTGTGAATTAATTCATTTTAAAAATTCAAGTTTATTTTTTACTTACCTTTTCAAATTCATATCCCGAACATTTTTCGAACTAATTAAATTAAAAATAAACCTTTGTGATAAAGAATCCTATTAATTTAAAAATATATTTCTCTAATTAACCCTGTATAGCTTAAAATAAAATAAGCTCTTCGAACTGTTCTGGTATCTACCGGTCTCGTTATTAACAACAAAAGCGAATCGTAAACATAATTTATGAGAGCGGCGTCCGTTTGGGACAGCAACTTGAATCAAACCGCCCTGGAGTGAAACATCTTATATTTTTATTCTGTAATCTTTGATGCTACTGAAATATGAACAATACACAATTATTGGATAAGGTGTAAGTAAAGTCTAGAAAAATGTTCGAAATAAAAAAAAAGTGACGTCGAGAAAAACATTTAAAATTAAAATGCCCATGTTTTTGTTATAACTTTAACAATTTTTTCAAGTTGTGACCTAGACTAAAGCTAACATCGAAAAACTTAAAACGCATTCACAATTTCACCAAAACACACACAAGAGCTCTCGATAACACACAAAACTAAAATTACATAATACAATTTTATTCGATATCACACAATAACACACAAAT
>CAJUYG010000767.1:0-39660 GCA_910591675.1 Galerucella calmariensis
CTTAAACTAAAAATCTAATTTTTTTTCAGTTGTTATCTGGAAATTGGCAGCCCAACTGGTTGAAATTATTACAGAATTCAATGGGAATATCTGGAGACCGAGTATGGAAACAACTTTCTCTGCGAAAGGAATTTCGAAATATAAACTCGCCAACAATTCCAGCTAACACGATTTTGATGATTAATAACATAACATCAACATTCAAATAATATGTTTATTTGTGTTTGAATCAACAAATTATTTAATGATTTGAATGATGAAGTTGAAAAGATACGAAACATAAAACAAATAACGTGCTGACAACTGATTTCTATAATGAATACAAAATTACAATGGCCTTGTCACCACTTACCGTCTCTTCTCTTTATAAGTTTCGATGTAGAGGGTGCTTATAAATCGCGACGTTGTCATATTTGTTACATTTTATATCGAGTTTCTCTGTTATATTTGTGAACCGTCCGTAGCATGCTCAATAAATAAGGTTGAAGCATTTTCAGAGGTTTCGTCAAAAAGTCCAACGCACAATTCAATATATACTTTCAATGTACGTGTATATAGGTATTTACATCCGCATATCCAACACTTCTTCAGAATCTGACGCCACCTACCGGGACCAATTTTAAATCTGAACCGTTCAGCTACTATCTCAAACACACAGAATATTTATTAAAAATCGGCCTCTAACTACATAATTCACGTGCTTAGCTATATATTTATAAGTAATCTCATTGCTAGCTGAAACAATTTGGCAACGTTTTCAACAGTGTATATTAGAGATATGCTGAGTTATCAAAATTAGAATTAGGGATTGTTAAATTACTACCCATAATTATTAAACACCCTTGAAAGATGCAACGTCAACTTTGAAATTCTAATTCAAATTCCTAAGAAACTAGTAATAATAATACGCTAGCTTTTGAGTCCCACTGATAGAGTAAAATTTGAAAATATGCCATTGTGTAAAACAGGCCATTACCGGCAGCATCGCAATATTTAAGATTTGATCCTAGAGGTGAGTATTGGTTAATTCCACTGCGACCTTTGCAGATCTATTGACCCTCTTTACTTGCCACTGGCCGATTTTATCGATGAAATCCCGTATATCAATCGACTAGTGCAAGAAAATCTCCCAGCCATCCTCCCTCATTGGATTTCAATTTTAGAATTAATATTTTATTCTGATAATTTGTAATGTAATAATCATCAATATTAAAACTGAAATATATTCACGTTCACGAATACTTTTATGTTTTTGTTGATAAACATATCGATCCAGTATAATAAATATATTAAATAAGAAAAAGATTTCATTGCATTTATTTAAATAATACGAGAGGCACATTTGCCAGCCTACACTGGCATAGAATGTTCCTTCTTCCCCTATTGACAGGATCTGATGCACATTGCTTCGGTTGTCAATTCAATTTAGCAGATCCACCTCAGTTTTCACACCATTCTATATATTTTTGGGCTACACACTTTTATCTACCCCTTCAACACCGCAGGCTCTGGTCCAACGAATGGGATTTCAGTGGCTTCTTCATTGACGTTATGTGAAGCTTATGGAAATCTTTTCAATTTTTGGGATTATTTGAAAGAATTACAGTAAATTAAACACAATAATTATTTTGTTATTTTTTATAATCTGACAACACAAATTAAGCAAACTCCAGAAACCTTACATCATTTTAAGAACAGTTAACTAGTAAACATACTTCAAAAACTTGATGCGTATTAAAAGTCATAGCCACAAATAATGATTATATACATAGTTGTCTCCAGTAAATATTAAAGTTACATTAGAATAATTTAATATTATTTTACATTACGAAAACTAACAGCCGCAATCGTAGCTGAAAGTTAATTTTATTTGGTTTACAATTTAAGGTAGACAGATAATCTCGATACAGCTGCGTTTCACAGAAGTTTCCGTTTTTTGTAAAAACTATTAACCATTTTTGGAAAAGGGCTAAATATATATATTTTTTTATCAAAATATTAGTAAGTTAGGTCACAAACCCATTAACCAAAAAAATTTTTCAATTCGCAACAGTACTACTAAAAGTGATTACCCCCCATTTGCAATGAATTTGACACAATTTTTATCCACCGTTAGAAAAACCTGTAGTTTTTTTACAACATTTTCTATTAAAATCGGAGATATTTTGGTATAATTATTCCAAAGTCAGTGTAATGACCATAAAATAAAGCAATGTTGTCAGATATATTTTCAAGTGTTTCTTTCGATTCCGGAGCTACTTTGACTGCATCCTAAGAATTAACGTTGGATTCGTTGCTCGTGTCGGCTAGGGGGTTGTAAAAAATGATGGTTTTAAAAGCAGTCACATTCCGGGGGAGCATATATGTAAAAAGTACGTAAAGTGGTGAAATGATACTGTGCCGCCATCTACAAGTCCGTTAATCTTAGAGGTAAGGTATGTGGATTTCTATATGATGTACCAAATGTAAATAATTATTAAACTAGGCATTTCGTAGTTTCTGTTAATAACCAAAATAAACATACAAGAAATATTAAAATTTACGGGGATTATTACAAAGTTTAATATTATGGAAAATGTATATATATTGTTTGTTTCAAGTTAAGAAGGTTAGGTACAGCAATATCATGTTCAAAAAACACTACAAATTCATTACTTACAATAAACGCACTTATAACCTAAAATTTTCAGAAGTTGTGTTAACTTTACTTGGTTTGACTCAACACCGTTGAAAACTTCTTGTGAATTAACGTCATAAACTTCTTTAAAAACTCCACTGCTGTGTGATAGAAATAAAACTATAATTCTGTTTTCGATAGGAAGTTCACACTTTGTATTCGTAGTTTTTAGACAAAGGCATTTTTACCATAAAGGAATCATCAACAATAAAAAGATGAAGAAATGGAAAGTTAGTTACTATTACCAAGTAATTATTTATTTTTTAATCTTCTCGTATGTAGTAGGTAGCTAGTTAATATCTTGAGTTGTCAGCATCTGTCATCATGTTGGGTTTAAATACCTTAAAGTGGACTTTGACATACGAAGATGTCACGTGACGTTTGTGCCAACTGTCTTGCGCGGAAACCAAAATCAGTCTTGTTTATCTGTGTCGCCTAGTAACGACCGTTTCATTCCATTGGCGTTACAAAAGATGTTTCTTGGTGACATCCATTTTATCGTTGCGTTTTAAGCAATAGTAGCATCCTATAGGACGAATTCTTGAGAAAATAGATATTCTGTAAACAAGAGAGATAAAGACAACTCTGCCTAATGTCAATACATTTAATTTCTGATGCTATGGCTAATCTTGCACGCACTGTATATGATAAGTGCAAAATTCTAATAGCTTACTGTTGTAACAATATTGAAAAAACTGATAAAATAAATAAGAATATTACAATTATTAATGATTCTTGTGTGGTAAAAACTGACATGGTAATGGTAAACAGAAAGCAGATCTAGTACATGAGAAAAAACAAATTCCAGTTCATACTGTACTTGACCCAATAGCGAATTTTATTTTCTATTTTAATGAATAATCAAAATATTCTCAGTTGAATCGGTTCAAATTGCTTTACAAAATTAATAGATGTTTGACTTGTTTGGAAATATTTTGTTCTTAAATATACTAGACCTACTGGTTGTTTAAATGTAAAGTAATAACATAAAAATTGTACTATAAAGTATAAAATACTATAGAAAATAAAGTTGTGCTCTATATGCTAATACTACAAGTTTCGAATATATTAACATCTCTTACAATATTAATGTTTATATACAAGTTTTACTGAAACTGGTTTACTACTTAAAATAACAGAGTATTTACAAATATAAAAATTTCAAAGTATAAACAGTGAAAAAGGAAATTGGGAGGCTACAAAAAGTAACACTGGTTTCAACATATTGATAAACTGAGAAGTTCTTAAATTATTATTGAGTTTTTTAAATGCTATAAATATAGATTGTCAAACGTGGGAAGAAGTTAATTATAAAGTAAAAGGTAAAGTGACACTATGGAATGGTTTTATGTAGCGAAAGGCAAAATGTAACATGCCAATTGAGATTTTAAAAATGCAAAAGAATGTGCAGTTGTGGCAGCTAGTGTAGGTTAGTCCACAATTAAAAGGGTTTCTTGTGAAATGAAATCTGTTGAAGAAGGAGTCTCCGTAAGTAAGTTTTGTAGACAGCAGCTGAATTCATGTTAGGGGTAAAAATAGCAGTTGTGTTATACTATGGAAGTGGTTTTATGTGGGTGACCATCCCATTAAAGGTTTTGAAAAGGTGCAGCAATGGCAACTGTTGAAGAAGGCGCCTCCGCAGGCATCCAGTAACACAAAGAAGATTTACGGTGATTTATACATACTCAACAGATTTGTTCAAGATTGGGATTACCAGGGATTTCATGAATGTTTAATAGAGTCACGTCAAAGTTGCTTATAGAAAAGCCCGAAATTCATCATTTTACAGAAACATTTTTTGAAACATCAGATTATTATGCACAAAAGGTGATTATCATAGTGAAATGAACTACAATTATTATAAAAAATGGCTTCAAGAAAAACTTTCACTAATCTACTACCAAATAGCGTTCTTGAATTGATTAAATATGGACTCTAGGAAAGAGGAAATAAGAAGAATGATTTCGACAAAAAAAAAAAGGGAAGAGAATAAGCCAAGTGCTTTGAAAAAGTGACATTTCAAGGATTAAGTCACTATAAAACCTACTTGGATTTAATTTGATTATGAACTATCCAAGTTTGACAAGCACAAAAAGAAAATGTTTAAACTAGAGAGCTACAAACCTGCACCCTTTCAATCCAATTATTATTTATTTTATAAATTAAAAAAAAATATTATTAAAATAGGATGTTTTCCTTTTTCATTGCTTTAAAAAATAGTATACACATACATTATAAGTCACACTAAAATCAGTTATTTTTTCATTCACTACTTTATTGATAAATATAAAAATAAGTCAGTCAGTAAGTTAATGTAAAATGGACGTCACTAATAACACCAATATAATCCTAATTGAACTTTGTTGGCTGAAAAAATCTCCTGGAAAATATTATTAATATTAAAACAATGTCAAAATCCACCATATACGTTCCAGAATTTCATTTAGGCGATATTTTGGATAACTTATTTCAGCCTAATAAGTAGTCAATTGTAGATATTTCCGATACAAAAAGTAAACGCTATTTTAAGAATGAGAATAAATTTAGTTTGGGTCTATTGTCACAAACTCCGAAACCCCGTGCTCGTGTTCCAAAATTATTCATCAATACCATTTAAAAATTCAATCGCCCGAATTTTGAGTTCCAAAAATGGACCCCGGCGTTTTTTAGTCCTGAGCCTTGGGAGAGTTAAATCCTACTCTGAGCAGGGCCGTGCGATACTATGAAGCAGGGAGGCGACTGCATCAGGCGGCGTTTAGAGAGCGAACCAAGGAAATACATATTTATGCGTCTGTTTTTTATTTAAAACTTAAACTTCAACTTTTTCCGATTTGTGTAAGCGCAAACAAAGTTATTATATCAGAAAAGAATTTATTTTATCATAATGGGAAACATAATTTTAAAATATTCAAAATAAGGGAAGGCAGTTGGGAGGCATGCATCACTCTGAAAATATCATCGTACGACTCTGACTCTGAGTGAGAAATGGATGGACTTCGACATTGCAACTTGTTAAATGATATGTTAATTATTAATCGAAGAATTCAATATTTGATACCTCCATGCATAAAAATACATATTAGTATTTCATTAAAAAGTGTGAATAAAAATACACAGAAAGTCATGTGAAGATTTAAAATAAATCAAATATTCTGAGATAAAAGGTGTTTTTTGCCTAAAATTGTATAGGATTGTTGAATATTTTTCATATTATACTTAGTAATACTGGGCGACCCAGAGTTTCTGACCTATTTTAACCGCAAAAATTTCAGAACTTAAAAACGATAGAGTCGCGGTTTTCGATGTACAATTTTTTTTTTATATGAAGCATATAAGTATCAAATATCGTATTCATCTTAAATATTTCAGATTTGTGCCGACTGAAAATAGTGGCCACTATACACAATTATATACGAATCATTCAATTTGATTACATTACGTTTATCAAACCAAAATCTTACTAACATATCTTGGGAGCTGATCGATCGTTGGTTGACTTGGCCCGCTTTAAAGTTGCTCCTTTTTTAATTTGATCCATCAATGATTCGTGGCAAACTTTAGGATCGGGCTGAAAAAATAAGTTAAATATACATATTAACCTGTTAACATAGGAAATCAACATCAAATAATTGAATAAGTTAAGCAATAATATAATAAGCATTGTTTCACAAATTTAATAAATCCAGGCACTGTCCAAGTAGCTTTTATTAAAACATAAATATCGACGTGTAGGCAAGTGGGACTTAGCATCAACCCCACTAAAACCATCTTAATAGCTTTCTTTAATAAAAGAAAACTCAACCTCAAAACCATAAAACTTGATGGGAACGGGATTGAATGTTGACAAGAAGTCAAGTATCTATGTTTAACTCTTGACAGTAAACTCCTGTGGAACAAACACGAGAAGGACATTACATACAAGGCAAAAATGGCTCTAATAGTGTGCAGGAATCTGGCAGGAAGAAACTGGGGTTGTAACCCAAAAATCCTAAGCTGGATGTACACTGCCATAGTGAGACCAATCATCACTTATGGAGCCATTGCGTGGAGTAGTAGAACTAGCCTATTGACGACGAGAGAAAACCTTCCAAAATTCAAAGACTAGCCTGTATATGCATTACAGGAGCAATGAAAACATGACCAACGGCAGCCATGGAAGTGATTCTCAACCTCACCCCACTACATATGGTGGTGGAAAGCGTTGCAGAAAGAACAAGATACAGACTAAGTAGAGAGGGAATCATTAAAAAAAAATCACCTCCTCACTTCCTAGAAATCAGACAACCTGGGACATGCCACAAGACGGTATGATGAAAAAATATAACTTTTCAAAGAAATTCGTTACGGAATTAAGCAACAAGAAAGAATGGGATCCAAATACCATTACCAGACTTGGAAAGAATGCCATTCAATGGTACACAAACGTCTCAAAAGCAATAGAAGGAACTGGGATAGGAGCGTTCGGGCCAGGAACCAAACACTCTGAAAACTTGGGAAAACCCCAAGTATCTTTCAAGCAGAAATCCACGCCATAAGAAAGTGCGCCCAGTTCAATATTGATAAAGGATACAGAAGACAAAGGATTATCATAATGTCGGATAGTCATGCAGCCATTAAAGCACTGAGCTCTTGTGTAATCAGTTCCAAAATGGTGTGGGAATGCCTAGACAAACTCAATGAACTAGACGAGAACAATATGGTCAACTTACTATGGATTCCAGGACGCACTGGAATAGAAGGAAATGAAATAGCAGTAGAATTAGCAAAGAGGGGGACTGAAATACCTTTCTGGGGGCCTGAACCCTTTTGCGGAATCAGCCCCAATGTAATATTGGAAGAAATAAGTATAGCCGAGAAAAAGAGAAGATCTGACCATTGGAAAGTTCTAGTAGGACTTATACAATCAAAGACTCTTCTGGGCGACTATAACCTGTTGAGATCAAATGAATGAATAAGTCGAAGTAAAACTGCGCTAAGAGTTTTAACAGGGATCCTAACGGGACATTGTCGCCTGAATGGGCACCTAAGAAAGCTCAAAATAGTGGAGGAAGAAGAATCCAGATTTTGTGGAATGGAAGAAGAAACTTCCATCCACATACTTTCCAACTGCACAGCACTCCAGAATCCTAGAGCTCAGCACCTAGGAGATTACTGGATAGAAGCGGGACAGTTACAGTTAAAGCCTGTCGATATCCTGAAATTCTTCCAAGAAATAGGACTGAAGGTGCTCTGAGACTTCCCTCAGAAACTGAGTAGAAGTAAGGGGGCACAATAGATCTTTTAGGTCTAGGTGAATGTTACCCCAAAATACATACATACATACAAGCATTGTTTCACAAATTTAATAAATCCAGGCACTGTCCAAGTAGCTTTTCTGCATACATAAATATCGACTAAACTGACTACACCAAAGGGAAGTCTTTATTTACTGATGCAGCTGACCAGTCAGTGGATCTGTGTAGAAATAATAATAGCTATAACAATAGTCCAACCACAATAGGTTACTTATTTAATTTTGATTGTTCAATTGGTGTAACTTTGAAGACCAACGTCCAATAGTAACGTAACTATCCTGTTTTGGAATCGTCTTAAACCTAACCCTTAAGTCCATTTTCCACGGTTAGGTGACGCTGCAACTCACACTGCAACTTTTTCGTTGGGCGCGTCGGTCGCATGAATTAGAACTTGCTCTATTTTCGAGCGAGAAGTCGCTGCGACTGGGTTACTTTTCTGGTGGATTTTGTCGCACCAACCCAAGATTTTTATTGGCTGCTCCGCTCTGACATTGCTGTCACTGTCAATCAAGTTGGCAACACGTTACGTTTCCCCTATGCCTGGATGAGTCGCAGCAACAAACTATCGATATGCTGATTGTACTTTTTCTCGCAGCGATTTGTCCCTGCAACAAGTCGCTGCGATTTGACGCAACGTGAAAAATGAACTTTAATACCTTAATTATTATACAAATTGTTACATCGGGCATGCACTAAGGATATGTAGAGGCCCATAAAAAAAATGAAGAAGGCTTACACCTGGAATCATCTAGAGCCGTCATTGCTAAGTCCAAAACTGTCTGGAACGGGTGAAAAGTAAAAAAAGCGGGACAATTGACATTAGTTAGTTTTGGAAGTATCAGAAGTTGACATCATTATCTTGGGTTAGTTATTTGACAATTGACAAAATAAAAAAACATCAAACGTTACTAGTGATTAACGAGCCAACTCAAAACGATTAGTAGAAAAAAATATCCATTAATCTCATGTACAGTATGTTATTGAACAGCTTGCAATTATTCAAAGTTTTTCTTCTCACCTTTAAAAATTAACTTAAAAATGTTCGTTCTGGTCGAATGTCTGTAAAAAGTCAGAATATAAAACTTATTCCCTTTTTGAAAAGCACACAAGTAAATAGATCTAAATAAAATCTCTATTCCACTTTACGAATACGCTTACGATTAGTTTATTTCGTGGAAGGAAATCACTTTCCACACCAGTAAAGTAATATACGACACGATTGATATATTTTATTGAGACAGTCACAATAAAAAAATATTGTTCTTACCTGGGCTTTACTATTGATTATTTGACGAATTTTATTGGCTTTTAATTGAGTGGGCTGAGCCCCAAGATTATGTGTCTGTGATAGTTTAGCATTTAAAGAATCCAAGAAACTTTGACCTGGTCCAGATTTATGATGCGAGTGCTTATTGACTGGAGAATTTGTGGGAGTACAATCTTCGGATAGTCTTCTAGAAGATTTAGGGCTCAGATGCGGTGTCAGTTTAGCACTAAGCGATGCTATGAAATTAGAACTAACACCCCCCGGACCTGAAAAATTAATAGTTATTGCTATAAATTTAAATAAATAAATTGACAGAAGTGACAACAAAAATAAATGAAATTTCTTACTTCTATTGCAAATACTCACCCTCGGATTTTCTATCTGCACTTTGTGATCGCATATTGTGAATTCGTCTCATAGTATTTGGACTGCCACCGATGATTTGCATCGGTTGAGCATACACTACACCACCTGACTGCGAAACATACGATACCTTAGATTGACTTTGGAAAGTACTGAGTAAAGGACTTGTGAATTGTTGTGTTTGGGACGCCGGGAAAGGGTTTTGGGTAGACGACATACGCCTGACAGAACCTGGACTGGCGGGTGTATGATTTAGTTCCGTCAATGCTTTCACCGTTTCAGCTACGTTTATTCCTAAAACAAATATTAGAATGGGAAATTTGAAAGTTTCAAGGTAACCATATTTTAGGCAAAAGTAAGTGAATAAGTGAGAGTTTGTTTGTTGTTTTCTTTGACAGTTAACATTTGACGCGGGTGAGAGCTAACTGACACTCGATACATTGCCAAAACTGGAAAGTCGCTAAAAAGTTACTAGATTTTCTCAGTGTTGCCATGTACGTAACGCGTTAAGCAGTTCTTTACTTAGTAATGCTTAAGCTGCAGCGGTGAAACAAGCGCAAAAAGAAAGAGCTTCTTAAAAGCAACTTACAAAAGACGTGCTTGAATTTTAAGCAGCGGAAACGGACACAAAAGGAACTAAGTGAGTAAGAGTAAGTAAGACATCAAGAGTGATTAAGAGTAAGTAAGACATTAAAAGTGAGTAAGACAATAAGAGTGAGTAAGACATTAAGAGTGAGTAAAAGACATTAAGAGTGCTTAAGAGTAAGATATTATATTATATTATTAAGAGTGATTAATAGTAAGACATTAATTGTGATTAAAAGTAAGTAAGACATTAAGAGTGATTAAGAGTAAGTAAGACATTAAGAGTAAGATATTAAGAGTGATTAAGAGTAAGACATTAATTGTGATTAAGAGTCAGTAAGACATTAAAAGTGATTAAGAGTAAGTAAGACATTAAGAGTGATTAAGAGTAAGTAAGACATTAAGAGTGATTGAGAGTAAGTAAGACATAAAGAGTGATTGAGAGTGAGTAAGACATTAAGAGTGATTAAGAGTAAGTAAGACATTAATTGTGATTAAGAGTAAGTGAGACGTTAAGAGTGATTAAGAGTAAGCAAGTTAGTTATAATTAAGAGTAAGTAAGTGAGTAAGAGGTACTTTCAATATCTACCAAATCTATTTCTGCCAAAAATGTGCGGTTTCTTATATACTAGGCGATGAGTAAGCCACCGACAAGAAACTATTTGCAAATTTAATTTAATTGTAACCATAGAAACAATGTACCAACTGCTGGATGCCAATTTACCTGGCGCTTGTTGTTTAGACGCTGGTGGTTGAATGGAAGGTTCTAATAAAAAAGCTGGTGGAGGAGGCAAGTTTTCTAAGCTACCGATAGTACATGTATTGGTTATGGAAGATGTCCTTCTTATTGGCGGCGGAGGTTTCTGGTTCTGTACAGATCCTCTTCTTAAAAGCGTATTACGTAGTGTTCCGGTACCAATATCTGAAATAGTAAGACGTTTTCAACCTTTTCAATGATGTTTCTTAAAAAAGAGAATATATCATTTTTTTGTTCAACTCACTTTCTGTATGATGCATATCTTCAAAATTAAATGTAGTTTGACTTCCGTATCCGCTAGACGACTCCAAGGAGCTTTCACTTGTACTACTTTCTTTTTCACATTCACTAGGCTAGAGCAAATAACTTTGGTTAATAATAATAGTTAATCCTAAGCATTAAAAATTAACTATGTATCAGGAGTCCTGCATAAAGCAGGAATGGTCTAATGGAAGTCTCTTTATTCAAAGTAGACAAAAGTGAACGGTACAGCAGCACATAAAACACGAGCATCAATTTTTAGCTAAATCTCGTCCACGTGTTGCACTTTGAATTGTAAAATATCATAATATATAGCTTGATAGGCATCGATAATAGCAAACACTCTTGTTTCATTAACAAGAAAACTTACCAACCATGTTTAAAATTGAATGACGAATTACCAAAAACAAATAAATAAATTGGGCTAAATTACCTTTTCTGGTGGGCTAGTGAACTCTGTAGGAGGCGGCGGAAAACTCTTTTCCTGATTTTTGGCAGCTGCCATAGTTGCAAGTTCATGCATATTTGCGTACGTCGGTTGTGCATTAATCTTAGACAAATGAGACGGTAGTGGAGACGGCTTCTTTACTACTGATAACTCAGCTCCAGGAGGTAGTACTCGCACTCCTTGTGCAATTGTTTTGGCAGGAATCGATGGACCACTGGGACGTTCTAAAGAAGAGCATCTCTGCAAAAATGTCTTTTATTATAATAAGGTTCTAAGTACAGTTCTATGAAAAAAAGGTACAAGTATTAGCGTGAGACCGGTTGGAATTTGAAAAATCCAATTGGGAAAGAGTTTAGGTACGTTTCTATATTACTTACCAAAGGTAAAGGCGGTTTCGATAAAGGTTTAATTGAAGTTCCTGGGCTCTTCGGCGGTGGGTTGTTGGAAGTTGTGTCAGTCAAACCTGATAAAGTTACTGGACTAGCTGGTTGGGATAAGGTTTGATCGGGTGCTTGGAATGTATAAACAGTTAGTGGAGATCGTTGGTGTCCTTTTTCGTATGCTGAAAGACACATAAAACATGAAATAATAACTACTTCGCCGCGTCTGGCTGTTTGTTCGCGATAACTCAATAACTACTGCACAGATTTTAATTCTGTTTTCACCAATGGTTAAAGTGGTTCTCCGGGAAGGTAGAGTATAGAGTTTGTTAAGTTTTGGTGATTGGCAATTATAATGCGGTAATGTAGAAGTTTTAAAACTTATTATTTTGAAAAAGTTAGAGGCATTACGCATTTCATGCACATTATTTTACTCTCTTCGTTTGATGAAATGACGACCCTCTCTCTCTTGCCTACTGTTTAGCTAATAAGTCGAACGATAACGCGCGCATGATCCTTCAAAAAACTGACTTGGAGCGAATGGAGGTGACGACGAGGGTATACTGTGGTGAATATTTACCTGATGATATAGTGTGCGGTCTATCGTTGATAATAGCCGAAGCTGCTCTTTCAAATTGTATGGTTTCTTGTAAATTCGGCCATGTAGCTGTCGTTGTAGGAGCGGCACTTACTGGAAATGGAGTACAGGGAGTACTGGAACTGCTGCTATTGTTGCTTTGTTCAGACATATTAGAAATCTGGAAAATAAAATTTTATTACCAACATAATATTGGGATGTGATAGGTTGGCATGGTCTAAAAAACATGGCGGAAAATAGAAGACGATTTTGGACATGCCCTATTCTTATTAAAGGTTAGCAGACATAACGGCGATCTGCAATGTATTGTTATAGTTAGAGTTGAATTGTCAAAGTGACATAACTGACATTTAAATAAAAACTTCACTGGTGAAAGACTTTTTAGAATAGCTGAAAACTAAGTACATACCTATCCTTTTTTCTCCCGTCAAAATTGCATTAGTCTGTCTTATTCATCCTACGGATTTTATTTGGAAGTTATGATTAAACGCAATAAAAGAAAACAAAAACGGTGAGTATGTCTTTGTTGAATGGTATAACCCACATGATAAGACTGCATTTGACTATACATAACATTCTGTTGTTTTTTACCGAGAGATAATAAACACTCGGTCAGCAAACGGTTCGGATATGAGTAACTTTCATTGGAGATACGAGAATACCCAAGAAACATTATAACAAACATTAGACTGGTAAAACTGTACATTAAACACTGAAGGTAAAAATAAATTTGGGGTATGTATTAGATCCGGAAAAAATTGCTCACCAACTAGTTTACAATATCTTCACAATGTCTAATTTTGTCTAGTTTGTTATGTGATATGTCGGAACCAAACACTCTGAAAGCTTGGGAAAAACCCCAAGTATCTTTCACGCCATAAGAAAGTGCGCCCAGTTCAATATTGATAAAGGATAGTCAAGCAGCCATTAAATGGTGTGGGAATGCCTAGACAAACTCAATGAACTGGGCGAGAACAATATACTATGGATTCCAGGACACACTGGAATAGAAGGAAATGAAATAGCAGATGAACTAGCAAATAGGGGGACTGATATACCTTCCTGGGGGCCTGAACCCTTTTGCGGAATCAGCCCCAATGTAATATTGGAAGAAATAAGTAAAGCCGAGAAAAAGAGAAGATCTGACCATTGGAAAGATCTCGTAGGGCTTATACAATCAAAGACTACCTGTTGAGATCAAATGAATGCATAAGTCGAAGTAAAACTGCGCGAGAGTTTTAACCGGGAGGGATCCTAACGGGACATTGTCGCCTGAATGGGCACCTGAAAAAGCTCAAAATAGTGGAGGAAGAAGAATGCAGATTTTGTGGAATGGAAGAAGAAACCTCCATCCACATACTTTCCAATTGCACAGTACTTCAGAATCCTAGAGCAAAGCACCTAGGAGATTACTGGATAGAAGAGGAACATTTACCTAAGTTGAAGCCTGCAGACATCCTAAAATTCTTCCGGGAAATAGGACTAAAGGAACTACTAGTTTCTGAGATTCTCCTCAGAAACTGAGTAGAAGTAAGGGGTCACAATAGATCTTTTAGGTCTCAGTGAATGTCACCCCCAAAATACATAGATACATACATATGTGGGATGTCAAAGTGACATCAGCGGGTATCTATTAAAATCAAACTGCTCTCCCATCTTTACTGAATAAATTGTTTTTTTTTAATTCACGTCATTATCTCTATTTTTTCGATATCAAACATATCACCGTATTTTATCGTTTTGTTATTCGGACTTACCTGCGTAGCACTAAAAGCTGATGGTGGTCTTAGAAAAAGTGTATCTTGTGACATAAATCCGGAATCTTGACTAGACACAGATCTAACACGCATTGTACCACTACGGCCTACTGGCTGTTTAATAATAAAGTAAATAAAAATTATAATGCAATCAACTAAAACAAAAATAATATAAATATAATAAATAAATAAAAAAATATATTCAAATTCAAAATAAAGTAAAATATTTATTTCACAAAAGGGTTGTGCAGGAAGATGACATCAACTAAACTACAATTCATGCAACAATAATCTACTTTAAAAAAACATTTTCAGATTGTTTACAAATACGAAAAAAGATGAAAAGTGATAATCTTGTAATAGCTTTTGTTACAAGTAATTTTTGATTCACTTAAACTCACCTGAGAAAGAGACCTTTGCCAAGGATGACTGGGCGAATGATGACTTTTAGAACTACTAGAGGAAGAACTATTTATGGAGCTTATAGAACACATGGAAGATTTTCTTGAGCCTAGACTGGATGGTGAAGAGGGCGGGGTTTGAAAAGACCATCCACTGTCTGAACTTTTCAAGTCAGCTATAATCTGTTCTGATGCAGGAGGAAGAGATTTCGGATTATAAGTGTGTTTCTCTAACTGTTGGACGGCTTCTTGTAAATGACCCATTTCTGAAAGCATTGCTATTTCTTCTTCCTGATTAAAAATACATAAAAATGGTACAACCAAGGGCACAAAAAAGGCTGAGGTGCCGAACCAATCAACCAACACATAAATTAATTAAAATTTCGGAAAATATGAAATGTTAAATAATCAATATAAATCCTGGAATGAAATGTAAATAAAAACTGTACAAATGGAACTAAAAATTGAGTGTAAACATTTACTTACCACAACAGGTTTCAACAATCCCACAAACGAACAAAATCTAGTTCGTTCTTCAATCAAAGCAGCTCTAACAGCATGTTTCTCAGTCTCTTCCAATAACTGACGTCTCTCTGTGACATCTTGAAGACCGCATTCAAATCTTTTCTGCACATCACCTCCTACACCTTTTTTCAATTTTTTCTGCAACCTTAATGTGTCGGTAGATCTTTTCTTTAGTTCTGCTTTTGCTCTTTTAAAATCTAAATGAAATTAGAAAATTTGAATAATCAGATAAACTATATACATAAGCTTCAACTGTTCTTACCTCTGGTGTGGTCTTTATCCAAATTGACGACTATTTTCTTCCACTCTTCTAATTTTTCTTGTAACGGAACAATCAGAAATTCCATAATAACACTGTAACATTTAAAAAATATTATTATTTATGGCTAAAATAACACTTACTTGTTAAGTACAAAATATCGAAATATGTTAATACCTTGTGAAATTTTTAAGTCTATTTTCAACAGCTTTGTGGCGTAAACATATTCGAGTTAGAGCTGTTCCAATTTCTCGAGTTGCTCCTATAACAATAAATACTTATTTAATATTGAACAGACAGTAGACATATACGATATTGATGGTATATCCGCAAAAATGAAAGAAGGCTCATGATGTGGAGTTTACTCCAGAGCACTAAGCCTAAGGATTGAGTGGAGAATGGGAAACAATAGCAGCGTGAGTCAAACAGAACTGGCCGGTATCTCAACTGACGCAAAAGAGCTAACTAGAAAAGAAATATCTGGCAAAAACATAACAATCTGCACTGATAGTAGACAAGCCCTATTAGCCTTGAACAGACAACGTGTTATATCGGGGCTAGTACTAGAGTGCCACCAAGATTTAGCTAACGCCTCGGCAGATAACAATATTATCGTTAGGTGGGTTAAAGGGCACGACAGGAGTAAAGGTAGCATTGCCGATTCTTTAGCCAGGGAAGCGGCTGGACTAAAAATTTTAGGACCCTGTGACACCTACGGCCTAACGACTTCGACAATTGCGGTACTAGCCAAACGTTACACCCATGCTCAATCCCTTAAGAGATGGGATGGAATCAAAGGGTGCAGTCTTGCTAGGATCACCCTAGGCGATCCTGAGAAGCTGGCGTCGAAGAAATATTTGGCGATAACCAGGAAAAACCTACGTTAAACAGTAGGATTTCTGACTGGCCACTGTCAACTAAGGAAACACCTCCATACTATGAGTCTAGTGGACACACCTCTATGCAGGATGTGTGAACAGGAAGATGAATCTGTCAGGCATGTCTTATGCGAGTGTCCGGAGTTATCGTTGATAAGAGAGTGTGTTCAGTGAGTCTTGGCCTACACCTGCCGATATAAGGAGATGTCTCCTAGTGACCTGTCCACCTTCCTGAGAAGGACAGGATGGACGATGACCTAGGAGGACAACTCCTCGGGAGGATGTACAATGGGTCACATGTGGCCTAAGTGCTGTGAGCCTACACTCACCCTCCCTACTCTACAGATCTGCAAAATAAGCTCCGTTTCTATTTCTATCCGCGGCAGCGCTATAATTGCAGTACCGAGCATGAGCATGACTCTGAGTATTTGTTTTCCAGTGTACCATGGCTGATCCCACCAATAGAAGCACGAGGGTTCGATAGAACGACGTTCAATAATATTATTTATCCATCTCGATAGAACTACGCCTCCTTTTTCTCGGTTGTTGTACTCCCCAGTTTTAAAGAATTGGGTCCCTGACCAGTTAACAATACACGCCTTTAGCAGGAAATTGATGTTCGATCCGGTAGCGCTACGTTGGGATGAACGCGACCATTATCTCCGTCTAACTGTTTTTTCTCAATCTGTATATCAGTCATTGTATCTTATAAGCTCATTATTGTAATAGTGCGATTTATTTATTTACGTTGTAAGTTTTGCTATGCCATATTTAACCAATATAAACAGTGCTTTTGAATTTATTTTTAAATGCAAACTGTAAACAAAGTTCCACCAATTTCTGAGGATCGTTTGTATTGAATTGAAAAAGTGGCACCCGAACATACTGTTCACCTATATTATAAACAGTACAGCATTATAATGTAAACAAATCCTTACATATGGAAGTTCTCTTAAGCATCCCTTTTTACTAAGAATAGAGAATAATGTCGCGTCTTTAAACCGGGGTGCAATGGCCTTTGCTGTAGAAGCGTACAAAAAGAAAAATGTAGGTCAATCGATGAGGTATGTGCATCCAACAATAACGCAATTAAAATTACGTTAATAGTTATCCGCTAGCACGTGCTTTCTTCAGTTTTGTTAATTTTAGTCTTCTAATGTTAATATCACATATATTTTCGTTTCCCGACCAACTGACACAGATCAAAGTACAACTGTATATAATATCAGAAAATAAAAAATAAAAAACATCAACAAATTTCTTGGCTGGACGGGGATTCGATCCACGGACCTCTGGGTTATGGCGTACTGCTATACGCTGTTCTTATTCAGTCTTATCGGTTCCGTTTTTACATTATGCTATGCTATTAATTTAAAAATACTATCAATATATTTTCGGTATCAGATAAGTAGATGTTCCATTACATCATCCGTCCATCTGTTTCTACAAATGTTACCGGAACAGTTATCAAGGAATAATAAAATTTCGACCGGTTTCATTAATATTGCTTTACTAAAAATTATTTTATGGACGAACTGTAGAAGGATATTAAAATCGAAAGAAATGAATTAAGCAGAAGTACCGATCAAATTTAAATCTTAAAATACAACACACTCTTCGTCTTTCAACAACACTAAGAATAGTATTTCCGGTTATCAAATGTTTTGTTTTCAAGTGACTTCATATCATATAACACGGAGGTTTTAATTATTTTTAGCACAAGATAATTTTATACAGGTTCGTTTCAAAAGTAATTATAAAATATTAAAGCAAAAATGTCAAATATGGTATAGTCAAATGCAGTCTTATCATGCGGGTCATCCGATTTAACAAAGACATAATCACCGTTTTTGTTTTCTTTTATTGCGTTTAATCATAACTTCCAAATAAAATCCGTAAGATGAATAGATAGACTTATATGCAATTTTCACGGGAGAAAAAAGGATATGTATTTAGTTTTCAGCGATTCTAAAAAGTCTTTCAACAGTTTTCATGTATATGTCAGTTTTGTGACTTTGACCATTCAAAGTGACAATATGAATAATAAGAAGCAATTTTCCGGTTTTTTACATCCTCAAGCAAAAAAATGGTACTTAATCCGATTTTCGATAATGAATGAAAAAGTGAAAATTCGTCTATCAGTGTGCAGGAAACATCAACATTATTTTTTCCAGGTATATTTTTGTAATCTCACATTTTGGTAACCTCTGTATCTTCTGATTTGATACATATGGTTAGTGACTTTTGAGCCCGCACGATAAGAGCGCTTTTGACTATATCAGTATACCTTGTTTTTAAACTAAGAGAAGCGATTCAAATTTTTGGCTTTTCTGCTGGCTAGTGATTGGTCAGATTACCGCCCGTTTCACACAGCTCTTTTGATACAAATGACAACGATATATGTCAGTTTTGTGTTTATATGAAAATATTATTAGGTACACCTTTTTTACGTTTCTTGTTGGACATGAATATCTTCTTACAACCTTACATTTTCTTCATATAATTGTTAACACTACAGTTGTCAGAACCAAACATGAGCCCCGGAAAATATGCGAACTAAAATAAGGTCATCGCAAGCAGCCAATCAAGAGTCAATGTTAACGATTGTCCATTAGTAATAAAATTGTTAAATATAATCGAAATAATATGACCGAGTGATTTCATCAACATACATCATTTTATTCATTCTGTATCAGTGTTGTCAATGCGAGGATGATTATCCAATTTTTAGACAATTTCACTAATTTCGATCCAATAGTTTTTCGAATATTTTGTAGAAGGGATATATAAAATGGCTATTGTTTTTGGGGATTTTCCATATTGACTGGGGTCGAAGACTTTATTTAGATAACCAATGTGTCCTTTTGGTAATTTTGACAAATTCTGATGATTTGAATAGTGAGTTAGGGTAATTTTCATTTTTGCATTGGCAACACTGGACTATAACCAGTTCATATTTTGTTGCTTTCCATAGAAACTTGACCCGTGTTTTTCATGACATTAATACAGTAATTTAAAAATATAGACATTTAGGGCAAACGGTAGTTTTAGTTTTGGTCCAATATAAATTTTTTTATCAATATTTAGAGTTACATTTTTAGCAAGTTTGACTTTGTTTACATATCTCTTAACAGTTGACATTTATGGTATCGATATTTGGTTATCGATTCAAAATATCGAATTGTTACTACAAAAATACAACTACAGCGACATGAACACGCCCACCAGGGCTCACGTTTGCTTCTGCCAACTGTATACAGAAACACTCGCACTCTATTACGTTAAGCTCGCTACGACGTAAATTCTTCAACCATAGATATACCCAACCGAACCGTATGCCACGCTGCGCTGGAGTAAATGCAGCGAACTATCTTGTAAAAGTCACGGCTTAGTTTTAGATCGTCAAGGGGGATGATGTAAGGTGCAATGACTGTCCTGCTTTAAATTTGCATGGTGCATTAGAAGCACATCAACTGCAGCACTAGAAGCCTCATTTAGCGCTCCCCCACTACAATTCCTAATAATGGGAGAAGCAAAGATTGGGTGATGGAGCAGCAAATCAGTTAAATCAAGATACATATCCATTGAGGCCATCATAATTGAAGTCATTGTAGACACAGGCGGGTCGAAGACTGAAGGGACAGGAGGGGGGTCTATAATGAAATTGGAACACAAGATGTTCCTTCTCACTAGGAAAATATACCTCTCTACATCAGGTGGAAATAAATGAATACAGGACTGTCAAATGTCTACAATCTGGAACAATGAATCATTTTCGGTACTTACCTCTGGTATTGGTAGCTGAATCAGCAATTTTTTGAAATGATTCTAGGTATGCTGTGACTGCCAGAATAGTAGCCCTACAAAAAACGGAGATTTAAATTAGTTACCCACATATTATTTGGTGTTTTCTTGCATATTGGAACTATTGCCAATTAAACTAGTGTCATCATCAAATAAAGTGCATTTATCATTTATTGGCAGCTTAGTGACATCATTAATGAATAACAAAAGAAGAAGTAGACTTAAAAGTAATCTCTAACAAGCTCTAACTAGTGGGGTTATCCTTATTTTTACCATTTTTGTAGCAGTTGTTGAGTTGAGATTTGAAACAATTTAAAAGAATACCAAGAATCTTATGAAATTGTAATTTTTTTAATCAAAATTTGATGTTTAACACAGTCAAGTGCATTTGCAAGATCTTTAAAAACTGAAGCAGTGAAAGTTTATTATTACATGAGGTACATATTTCTTTAAGGACAGAGAACTATGTATCACTATAGTTGTATTACCAAATTTTTGTGATTACAAGATTTTATATTTAATGGTGACATTCACTGAGACCTTCCTTTCAAAAAACTATGTGTACATGGATGTTATCCCATTATATACATATAGGAGCTCAGCAAATATTTATTTTCCATATGTAGAATCTTATATAGGAGCAACAGTAAGCACTATAAATTAATTTATACAGATTGCAAAGTTTAATAGGGCATACAAGTTACACAAGTATGACAAGAATAATATAAACAACACTTCTTTAAAGAGAGTCAAGAATTGTTCTTTGTGTAAAACTATCAGTCCCCTCTACCAAAACACAACAGATTCACACATAGAACAATTCTTAAATCTCTTTGAAGAGTAGTGTTCTTAGGGAACAGGCGTTATAATAGTATGATAGGTATTATCTTGACATCTATAATAGGTATCAATACTTACTTGAGTGAAGAATGTAGCTTTGAAGCCTTGGTAACAAAATCCTCCCATAAAGGCATTCCATTCTGTAAAAAATATTCAAGTATATATAAAAAATCAGGAAATATTGGAATAGGTATATTTCCTGTTATTTTTAGTACCAAAAATAGTTATCTAAGAATATTATTTATATAAATAAGGTGTGGATTACTAGTGCCCAGTTACCACCTAAGAAATATGTTGTTTAATGTATTGGATTGTGGATGTTCACATCTGGAATTATTGAAAAATAAATGAATTAATGAAACAAAAATGAATACAACAGTGTAGGTTGTATATTAGGTACTTATTATATAATGAATTCTTTTTTATTGGCTAATATGTTTTTTAAAATTTCTAGTAGGTACCTAGTTGGTTTATGTTTAGGTAAATTTTAGACAACTGCACCTGGTCCAAATATTACAAAACACATGAATCTACAACTTATACTTTAAATAATTTAGTTTGATATAGTTCACTTAGTCTAAGCTAGATATAAATATAATATAATTACAAATTTGTCTAGAGTTTGTATAACTACGGTAATTTATAAACAGAGCACCTACTTGACTAAAACTAAAATTTACCTTCATATCCAGAATAATCTGTTGAAAGAGTCCTCCCAATGCTCCTGTTTCCCTTTCCATTGCACTATCCATTTCTTAAAAAACTAACGCGATTACAATAATTTTATCATCTGCCCGATTCTACTTTACGAAGTAAAGGGAATGTCTGTTTACAGTTACTGTACCACCTACCCTTCGTAGACAAATAGTCACACTAAATATTTCACTACATAAAGATGCACCTTTTAAATGCACTTTTTAACAAATCTGTTTTGGATTAGAGTATATTTAAATAATTTTGTACTTTCTAAACTCTATATCAATAACATACTTCATATCTATCTCTATCCATTCTTCTTCTATACAATTCGATTCTGAACAGTTAAAATTCTACACTTACATGTTCCTATTCTATAAAATAATCTAGTTTTAATACTGGTGTCGCCCTCGTTGTAAAAATTTAAAAAGCTTTTGAATAGTAATCTGTAATTTTTTAATGGCAAATATTCAGAGTACTTGATATAGAGGGCGCCAGCTATCTTACCAACCATGTTCAGTCCATAATCATCCATTCCATAATTGATAACGACCACTTGTTCATGTAAATTTTTGAGTATTTTAATAAAAAAGGAAAAAAGGTACAAAAGGATATAAATAAAAAGGTATTTCTGTTTTCAAGGATGTTCTAAGAATTTCCAAGGAAATTTGTATTGTTTTTTCCGTTTCAGTCATATACAGTTAGTACTACAATTTTTAATCTTCATAGTTTTTTTTGACAAAACTTCTGAATATTTGGCAAAACAGTTCGTGTTTATACCTCAACTTTTTTTCCTGTTCAATGTTCAATAGTCATAAGGAAAAATTATAGGAATTTGACCAATTCGCCTTAACCCGGCACTGAACCACATCTATAACTTGGATCTATAATATAACGCTCATATCTTACACCTTTTTGAAAACATTTACAGATAATTACTTAGCCCCAAAAAGGTTTGAGAGATAAGGGAGAGACTGAAAGTTGAAGTTGAATTTTATTTTGTAGTTCTTGTGGTGGTTGGTTGAAATCTTCAAGGGCGATTGTCATATCTAAACGGAATCGGTAATACATGTATTTATTATTATTTTCGATGTTTAATTATAAGTACCTAAAACAGTGTTTGATATAAATGTGCACAATTTAAATCTATAAAGGGTGAGTGACTTTGATTATTATAGAACAATAGTTCAACTGCCAGTAATCTGAAACAGCAATTCGGTACGGAAATATAAAATGATCATTTGTATCAAAAGTACAGAATATTCTCAACTTTATTTTTTACTCCTGTAACCACAACCACATACATCAATGTAATTTTTAAAGTGACAAATAGGTGCAATGTAAAATACCATTTTTTTTTCAGGTAAACTATTATCAGTTATAAAAAACTTGATGGAGAATAAATTACAGCAAATTGTATGGGCAAAAATTGTAGGCTACCCCCACTGGCCAGCAGTTATAGTTGATGAAATGGACGTTGACATTGAAAAACCAATTCCTAAAAAATCAGATTCAGAATTTTTTGCTGTTCGATTTTTTGCAGAATATACAAGTGCTTGGATAGAGCAAAAGAATTTATGTTCTTACGAAGAAAACAAGACGAAATATTGTAAAGCTTCCAAAAAACAGTTGTTCATAAAAGCCATGGAGGAAGCAGAAACCCATTTGCAAAACCAAAAAGAAGACAGTCAATACCGAATTACTTTCAAAGTTTCTAAAAAACGACAGCGATCCGAAGAAAAAAAATCTCCAAATAGAATAGACAAAGTTACAATTTTTGCTGATGATAAGGATTTTACTTTTGTTTCAGATAAGACACTTAATATTGGTGTTGTTGGTATTGGTAAGATTCTATGAATTAAGAAATGATAAAAAACAAAAGAAAAAAATAAATAGGCCATTTTTTTATATCTGTTTGTATACATCCTAGAGTTAAATTTTTTATGACTAACTGAAAATGAACATTGTTTATTATACAGGACCTGGTGTTTCTCTGGCTTCTTCCTAGTTATTTGATATTCTTCATGTTTACAAAAGATATTTTTTGTAGGTTTAGTGGGATCAGAAATTGTTAAACGTTTAATCAAATCAGGACACAGTGTCAACATATGTAATCGAACATATAAAAAATGCAAAAAAGTTGAAAAAGATTTAAACAATTGTAAAAATTTAAAGCTTTTTATAACTCCAAGAGAGGTGCTGCTGAAGTCTGATATTATATTCATCTGTTTATCAGATGACAAAGCTACTCAAAAAATTATTGATTGGGATTTTGAAGCTTCAAATGAAACTGAAAATATTATAAAAAATAAAGGTGAGTGAAGGAAATTTAATTTCTTATGGTCTGTACAGGGTAAAACATTTTTAAAAGGGATTAATGTGTAACAATTTCCATTTACCATAGGCATTCAATAGTATTTTTGAAAGGGGTTGATTTATAACTCTTATCAATTGACAGCTGACAGAAATTCTCCATATTATCCAGACTTTACTTAAATAACGAAAATCTGATTGTTTTTCAGGTATTTTAGTTATGTCTAAAATCAAACCGGAAACTTCTGAAATATTTAATGAAAAAATTACAACTAAAGGTGGAAAATATTTAGAATTAGCTTTTCAAGGCCACAGAAAAGAAATTATACACAGAAAAATTACGATTTATTCTGCTGGAGACGAAAGCCTATACCATCAATGTCATCCTTACTTTAAAGCAATAGGCACGTCTTCATACTATTTTGGAACAGTCGGGTAAGTATAGAGAATTTACATGTGGTTATTTATGAGTCAGACAGTTAAAAAATGAATTGAATGTAATCATCAGACCATAGAATGATAGGGAGCGCCTTTATCGGACTTACAAAGAAAAATTCACTAAAAATGTTGGATACATTTGAAAATATAATGGATGAGGATATAAAAAACAATAAATTTATGCACCTCTATATCTAAATTGCTATTATACAGAAGAAGTTTTCACATTTTAATAATTGTTATTTATTTTTCAGGTCTGCTCTGAAGATTAACCTTATTATACAAATGATCAAAGCAGTTAGCTTAGGTGTTTTCGCAGAAGCAATATCTTTGGCAGAAAAACTTGGAATTCCATCCGAAATATTTTTTGAAGTTTTCAAAGAAACTGATATTACCAGTAACTTTTTAAAAACAAAAGCTCTCTCAATTATCGGGAAAGCTTTTAATTTAGTGGAACAACCGCTTAAACAAATGCAAGAAGAGTTGAAAGATGTATTGGAAATGTCCGAATTGATAGGACATCCTGTCGCTCTTACAAATACAGCCAACGAAATGTATAAAGACTGTAAACGTTTGCGGTATGACAGCTATGACGTTTCAGCGGTTTATTTGAAACATAAATATTTTTAATAGTGTAACGTTTTAAAGAAAATGCTGTTAATTTTTATTCTACTTTTTATGGAAATATTTTTATTATTGACTGGATTATTATGTGTTTCAATTCCAATTACATCTCGAAGTGTTGACTTTTTTTGGGTTGGGCAGTCTACAATAGAGGAGTTCAGTCTAAGGTCAGTGTGGCCAACAGAAAGTGGTTTTTCTGACAAGAATGACAGATGACAGTTAAGGTCTGCCATTCAAAACATAAGTTTTTTGCATGTTTTTTATCATTGCGAACATCTATATTGCTTTATTAAAATAATGAATACCCCCTGAAGCGTTTATCTTGAAATTTAAAATGACTTTTTAGCTGAATACTCAACATATCGGTGGCCGATAATTCTGGGAACTCTTGGCATATCACCATTTCATTTCTGTTATCTGTCACTAGTTACAGACAGAATATCAATAACAGCAATGAAATTGCGACTTTCCAAAAGTTCCTGACCTCCAACAATTTCACAAAACACTCCCTATCACTTATAATAACCCACCATGGATCATTAATATACCCTCTATAAACACTTCCTTACAAATATTCCCCAAAGGCTGTACCAACCCTGTAACAATCCAATCCCATTTCTTAAGAATACTGAATTATTATCAACAACATCACATAATGTACACAGATGCATCCAAATCCACAAGAGGCGTGGGAGCAGCAGTTATTTCCGGTGACTTAAAATATAACCTACGGCTACCAGATATCAGCAGCATATTCACTGGAGAACTCTCAGCTATATTACATTCCTTAAAATTGCCTGTGCCCAACAATAAAAACATTTTGGTTATTACCGACTCTCTAAGTGCCGTGCAAAGTTTAAAATCCGTCTACTCAAACCACGAAGTCATTCTAAGAATCAAAAACCAACTTTTCAAACTCCAGTCCGATAATAGGAATATATCCTTCTTATGGGTACCATCACACACCGGTATAAAGGGTAACAAAGACGCCGATATCTTAGCTCAAGAATCAGTCAGCAACAGTCATACCCCAAAATTGGAGCTGATACCACACCAAAACCACAAAGCAACTGTCAGGAGCTTTGTTGTAGATAAATGAGATGAATGAAACCTTCAGAACCATAACAAAATGCATGAAGTAGTGACAAATGTGAGAGGAACCCCCTTCCTACCGACTACAAGAGCTGAACAAATTAAAGCTACCCGATTAAGGATTGGACACACAGCCTTAACGCACAAATTCATACTAAATAAATAAGACCCACCTCATTGTCTCCAATGTAATGAAAATATGTCCATTAAACATATTATCCTAGAATGTCCCCAGTTTCCAATCCAACGAAGACAGCATAAGATCCCCAACTCCTTATAGTTAGCTCTCGGAGACCAAATCAACGATTCCTTTAAATTCTTCAAAGCCATCAACATGTACAATTTATAATCATAATGTAACTGATATATGTACTGAACTGCCAATAACTCTAGTGGTTGATGCAGTATGTTAAATAAAAAAAATAAAATAAAATAAAAAAAGTTCCTGGAATTATTGACCATCGATTTGTTGAGTACCTATTCAGCTTAAAACGCTTCGGGGGTGTACACTTTGTTTCAATAAAGCAATGCAGAGATGTTCGCAATGATAAAAAACATGCAAAAATCTTAGGATTTGAATGGTGAACATTAACTGTCATTCTTGTCAGAAAAACCATTTTTTGTTGGCCACACTGACCTTAGACTGAACTCCTAAATATATCCTCAACGTGCCTCAGATAGTGATACCAATCTATTTGAAACTGCAAAAATCAAGAACAAGTGAATATTTTTGCTAGAAAATTGAATAAAACTTGTAATGAATCATTGATAATAATTACAACCGAGCTTTAGTCACAGATTCTCAATTTATTAGGTATGTTACATTCCTGAAGTTGACTGGGATAGTGTAAACAAAAAGGATAAAGGCGAAATCACCAATGTAACGAAGTACAATTTATTTTAAATACTATATTTTTACGTTAAAAGATTGATTATATATACAAAATATGATACCTACATCAATTCTATTCCCATTCTCTTATTATCGTCTCGTATTCGTGATCTTCTATAAAAGGTTTATCGATATTCTTAATCATATTTTCTCCACAATACAGACATTCTGAAGCTAGGACATTATCAATTTCAGCTCTGATATGATCCCTTGCAGACATTCCCGTAGACCCTGTACTCAAATTGTCTACATTGGTTTGATTATTATATGAATTGAGCTGTTTCTCCAAATCCATTAAACGATTTTTCTTTGCAGGACCTATAAATTGTATCAAAAACAGTTACAACAGAGTGAAAGTTTTGGCTGTATTTAAAAAAAGAAGCAGCAAAGAATAGCTATTTGTGTATCAAGAGCAGAAAGTAGTACTTTGGCAATCTGTCGTGACTCCCAACGGACTTTCTGCTCGAAATACACACAATATTTTTTCTACGATCAAACCAAAATAAAATGAATTGCCATTGCTTGTACTTAGCAGTTTCCAGATTGCAGTTTCGTGTTCCCATGTACCTAGGCAACGCTTATTACATTAATGTCAGATATTTTTCGGATTTTCCTATTTCTCACTGAAAATACTGTTGGATGCTTTAACATATTAGAAAATCAACTAAAATATTTATTTATTCTACAGTTTATATTAAAATAACTACTAACTCTCTTTTATCTATAAATAAAATTAGGCGTGCGCCAAAGTTACTTTCTGCTTAAAGGCTCCAATAATGTCAAATTATGACAACTCGTGGAAAACATCAACTTTGCAGTTAGATTTGAGTGTGCAAAAGCCTACTTTGGGTAGTGATCGTAGGAAAAAATTATATCCTGCAGATATTATATCTTACCTAAAAAAGGTGATAGTTCAGCCAAAAGACAATCGCTATGAAACATATGATTGCATGGAAACATATAAAACGGTTTGATAAGTAAAGTTTTGTTACAAACTTCACAATTGTCCGAAGTATTGATTATTGTGTGATGATTTCTGAATGTTTCGATTTCTTCTCTAACTTGTTTAGCAGCTTTTGTGGATTCTTCCATTTCTTCTTTTAAATTTTGTATGCTTTGATTATATTCCTGAGAAAAAAAATTATTTTTATTCGGTTATTTAGTGGCTGGTGGAGATCGAATCGTTGGTAGTGTGAAACGGAGACTAGGTTTGTAAGAAAGGGAATATGTAAAAGAAAGGAGGAGAGAAAAAATAAAAGGGGTAAGAAAGGGAGGAAGGAAGAGAGACAAGATAACTGAAGGAGCAAAAAAGATGGGAAGTTTCTACCCTCCAATCTTGAAATTCTTTTTTGAATTTGGGAGTTAACAAACAAGCAAAGATATGTATATTAGGCGAGTTAAAAGAGTCACTATGGAATACAAAGATAAGAGAAAACCTTGATGAGGAATCAAAAAGAGAGAATTGAGCTGGTGAGGGGTTATGCAACGGATGAAAGAGCAGTAAGAAAAGTAGAGCACTCAAAATTGCAAGAAATAGTAAAAATATAGAGTCAAAAGTAATTGGCCAAAATACACTTTGTTATTTTAAACTGAACACTCTGTATAATACATTTTTGAAATCTACGTAAAATTTTAGTATACTTTTGTATGAAAACTTTTTCCGAAAAATGCATACTTTTTGAGTTAACTCTTTTGTAGAAAATTTGACCGTTGCAGACCCTTATAAATTATTTTTTTTTTCGAGGATAACTTTAAAGATATGAAAATGGTTCCCGTTCGGTCTCTTCAAGCAAGGTCAGACGTATTTGAATCCTAGTTGAAAAATGTTTCATTTTATACAGGGTGTGTATAAAAAGTTTAACTCAATAAATATCAATTTGCTTTATTTTTTTAAGTAGAACTACCCGGTTTTTTTATTTTAATACATTCAGGGGTGAAAAATGAGACAAATTCATTTATACTTTCCTATACCTAAACCTTTCTTAGTGCTTGTATCAATGGGTCAAAATAAAATTTAGATCACACTTGCATCTCTGAAAATTAACAGAAATCATTTGATATCTGGATAAAACGGTAAGGCTTAGGTATAGGAAAGTATACATGAATTTGCCTTATTTTTTACCCATGAATGCATTAAAATAGAAAAAACCGGGTGGATCTTTTTGAAAAAATAAAGAAATTTGATATTTATAAAGTTGAACTTTGATCACTTTTTATACACACCCTGTATAAAATGAAAAAATTTTCAACATAGATTCAAACACGTCTGACCTTGCTTAAAGCAACTAACAAAAACCATTTTCATATCTTCAAGGGTATCCTCGCAAAACAGTAATTTATAAGGGTCTGCAACGGTCAAATTTTTTACAAAAAAATTAAGAAGTATGCATTTTTCGAAAAAAGTTTTCTAACAAAAGTATACTAAAATTTTACGTAGATTTTAAAAATGTATTAATTCCATTTAAAATAACAAAATTACAGTCGACTTCCGGTAGAACTAGAAGTCGGCCATCTTTGATAATATTTAGTTAAAAATATCGTATCCGAAAACCCAAACGTAAAAATTTTCATGGTTTTACTATAAGTATTTTGCCATATACAGATAGTTCTAACTCGTCGTGGGACACTCTGTATATTTTAAATGGTGCTAAATGAACGTCCTTGAACAAATTTAATAGTGCGCCTATGATTAAAGGGAATTGGGAAGGGATTTTTTTAACAATGAGGAAATTTACCTTTAATGAGTTACATATAGCATCCTTAAAATAATCGATGGTGACAAAGTCCGGGAAAAACGGCAAAACATCTTCTATTTTAATAAAATCGCATTGTTGCAAAAATTCCATAATTTTTTGTATGTCTTCCGTATCTTTCACCAGATGTTGAGCTGAAAAAACACACATTCAGATCATTCGAGCAACACTGCATATTATCAAACTACCTATTTTAAGCCAAAGTTTCTTTTTTAATTCAAAATCATCTTCGGGTGACATATTAACCATATTTTTGGCCAAATCAGCGTCTATGGTAAGTGCTAATTCCACGGCATCTTTCCACATACCTAATAGCCCGAAAAGTTTCACGCACGCTCTGTTCTGATTATGTTCGTGGCATAATCTCAATGCATAATGAATGTCATAATTTACCTGAAACATTATTATTTGTAGAATTACCAACATAAATGCGCGAGTGTTCGTTCTGTGTGCGTATACGTTCGTGAACGAGTGAAGTAGAGCGTATACGTTCGAGAACGAGTGAAGATGAGCGTATACGTTCGAGAACGAGTGAAGATGAGCGTATACGTTCGAGAACGAATGAAGTTGAGTGTACACGTACGAGGCGAACGAGTGAAGTTGGACGAAGAATACGTTCGGTGAGCGTATACATCTGAAAAGAACGAGTGAAGCTGAACATATACGTTCGTTGAGCGAATACGTCCGTGGAGACGAGTGAAATTGAACGTATACGTTAGTGGAGAACGAGTGAAGTTGAACGTATACATTCGTTGTGCGAATACACCTGTGGGGAGCGAGTGAAATTGGATGTATATGTTCGTGGAGATCGAGTGAAGTTGTGTGTACACGTACGAGGAGAACGAGTGAAGTTGAACGAATATGTTCGTTGAGCGTATATATCTGTAAAGAACGAGTGAAGTTGAACGTATACATTCGTTGAGCGAATACGTCCATGGAGACGAGTGAAATTGAACGTATACGTCCGTGGAGACGAGTGAAATTTAACGTGTATGTTCGTGGAGAACGAGTGAAGTTGAACGTATACGTTCGTTGAGCGAATACGCCTGTAGAGAGCGAGTAAAATTGAACGTATACGTCCGTGGAGAACGAGTGAAGTTGAACGTATAATTCCACTAAAAACGAATGAAGTTGAGTCAAAGTTGGAAGTGGCGGGGATTTGAAGCTGGATAAACAGGTCGATAGCAATGTTACAGCGGTTTTTTTAACTTACTAAAGAAAGTTCTTGTCCTTGTGAGTTCAAATATTTCATAAGCATCTCCGAATCGTACTTAGCGTATAACGATATCAAAAAGTTGTGAATAGCTCTATCGGTATTTTTCAATTTGTCAATACAAAATTCCAAGTAATGTATTATTTCTTTGGCATGTAATTCACTATTGCAAGTTACCATGGCGGGCAAAAGCTTGAGAGGAGTCAGTCGTTTGCCTTGTTCGATTATAACTTTGATCACATGCTTCGGGATCGCTTGCATTAAAATGGGAGCGAACTGATAGTATAGGGCGTAGTTCTTTTGACTTTTAAGGACTTCCAGTGCGTCGTGGAAATTGTTTTTGAAAATGTGTTGTTGAATTATCTGAAAAAATGGAAAAAAAAATAATCCAAATTAATTTTATTGGAGACTTTTTCAATAGCCACAAAAATGATAATGTACGTTGATTTTATCATAGGCGTAGGAGAAAACTTTTAATTGAGGGTTAATTTATTTGCGAAAATTTCTATTTACCATATCTGTAGGATAAAATATTTAAGGGAGGTTAACCAGAAAGCTTCTAAATAAGAATATTCAATGGTTAACTTGAATTAAAAACACAAAAAACGTTACTGAATTCGTAGAAGAAATGATGAACAACCAAATGGAAAACTTAATCAAATTCCTCAAAGTAGTCAAACCTCAAAAAAATTCTGAACAGCCTCAGATCAAACGTAATTGTGTGGACTTCACTTTTCTCACCTGTTCAAAATCTTTATTGACAATAGTGAGCTTTAATAAATTATTTTTATCCCCATGACTGCTCATTAAGCCGTACACAGTGCTCTTGTTATGTTTTATACAACTAGAAACTTCTTCCAGTGCCAAAAATGCGTCGAAATCGTCTTGCAAATCGATATAAGCCGGCAAATTATCCAAACCCTGCAAACGTAACTCTTCCAATTTCATTAGATACAGTTCCATCACCCACAAAACTATCATAGTTATTTGAGTTTTGTCTTGTGGTTTCAAAGTGTTCAACTTACACCTAAAACAAGAAATAGTATGGAATAATGGGTTAAATCTTGTCAAAGTTGCCTCTTTCTAATAGAGGAGTTCAGACTAAGGTCAGTGTGGCCAACAAAAGTGTTTTTTTCTGACAAGAATGACAGTTAATGTCTACCATTCAAAACAAGATTTCTGCATGTTTTTATCATTGCGAACATATATATTGCTTTATTAAAATAATGAATACACCCCCGAAGCGTATATCTTGAAATTTAAAATGACTTTTTAGCTGAATACTCAACACATCGGTGGCCAATACTTCTAGGAACTTTTGGCATGTCACCATTTCATTTCTGTTATTCTGTCACTAGTTATGTCAAATGTCAGTTATATTTATTTTTGTTGATATTCGTTTAATTGTGTATGTCCACTTTCGATTAGATTTTTGTAGCATTTCTAGTTAGTTGTATCTCTATTATTCTAATTACTTTTTCCACACTTTCCACGTCTGACATAACTAGTGACAGATAACAGAAATGAAATGGTGACATGCCAAGAGTTCCTAGAATTATTGGCCACCGATATGTTGAGTATTCAGCTAAAAAGTAATTAAAAATTTCAAAATATACGCTTCGGGGGTCTATTCATTATTTTAATAAAGCAATATAGATGTTCGCAATGATAAAAAACATGCAAAAATCTTATGTTTTAAATGGTAGACATTAACTGTCATTCTTGTCAGAAAAAACCACGTTTTGTTGGCCACACTAACCTTAAACAATGATCGATAAATGTCAAAGGTAAACTGCAGATATACCAACCCCGAAAGTGTAATTCAATGTCCTTCGTGACATATAGCCAGGGAAGTAGTTGTTGCTTCTTAGTGAACGGTTCTTTTACTTTCAAAGAATCTATAAGGTGTTATAATAGTATTATACTTTTACCTTCGACATCTATTAATAACACACTTTACTAAAAAGACAATTTATTTGCAGGAAACTGTAAATAAAGTAGATACTAACCTTAAGAATAGTTTCAAAGCATCTTGTTGTCCGGCTTCTATAAATTTCAAACAAACCTCTTCCAATTTGCATTCAGTTTCAGCGTACCTCTCTGCACTAAGTTCAAATTTCCCGTCACTAAACAATTTATCGGCTTCTTTAATCAACACATGGTTATAGCATTGCATATTACGTCTGGAATACTTTTTCGCTAATTCGAATTCCCCTTTATTGCAAAATATCTGCCATATGTTACGTTCTTCTCTGGTGACTTTGAAACGAAACACGGAATTTTCCGTTACAGCCCAAATATCTCCGGTTCGAATGTCTTTGATTAAATTTATAAGTCTGCCAAAGGCTTCGTTGTAATTGTCTTCGTAAACGATTTCTTGGTTAAGAAGACAAACACCTTTTACGGAATCTGCATAAGCAAGGAGTATGTGGAACTGCGTTAGGACTGCTGCTATGGGAAATTTTTTTAGAACCGAATTATCGTAGAGAGATTTCGGGTAGGAGATGAGGTTTGTCTTCGAATTTATCAATTCTATGTTATCTTTAGAAATGTCAATCTAAAAATTGTATAAACAAATTAACATTTTATAAATTCCTTATTACTACACTACTTAAAATTAATAGTGGTCCAAAATATTCTTACCTGACTAAAAGATATTCCTTCTTCGGTAATCCAAGCAAAAGAGTTTGGTGTGTTTAGATTTTCTGACCACAGTTGCAGCTTGGACGTTTTCAGGCCGCTTTTGCACTCCATGAAAGTGTTTTTTTCGGGAACGTTCAAATATTTATTGAATACTTGTTGTAAAATCGGTTTGTCTTCGGCATTAACCGAGCTAGAGAAATAATAAAACCTCGTAGGTGTTGTTACTAGGACTACATACTTATCAGATCCAGGAAGATTAAAAAATTCCAAATTATTTATTGGAGTAGATGTGCCTTTACCAATATCAAATATCTTAAAAAATAATATTAAATGAAAATATATAATGAATGGCTTTTGGGAACACTTAAAATTAAACAGGCTTGTTTATGCAAAAAATACTATTCTACTTGAGTGTCTGTTAAAACTTTTGATATTAGGACTTTGTATAACATATCAGTCAACACAGAAAAATTTAATTCACTTTCATTGTGAAAATGCTTGGTAGCAGATTAAAAAAATTTGTTTATCAAGAATTAGGTACAATCAACTTGAGTAATTTTTATGCTTGAAGAAAAATATTTATATATTACACAGAGGGATGCCTTCTTTATTAATGTTTTGCTCAGATTATACAGTCTAGACATTAAACTTCTGAGATCAATTCATAATAAGTGCCTTCTACTCCTAGTAATATAATATATAGTTAAAAATACTACAAAATTTTTAGAATTACCAAGCCATCCTCATCTTTATTTCCATATAAGGGTAAATAGTTGGGCAGCTTGTAACAAAACATACAATTGTGTTATAGCTATAGCATGCTCTAAGAGATTTATTAACAAATATGAAATAGTTTTCCAGGTTTGAAACATACCTGGCGCCAATATTGCTCTAAGCTGGATGAGAAGCTTGAGGAAAAAAATGTATCTCCTTCTAAAGTAATTTCAGTTTCAAATATTAATCCCTTTGATGTGCCTGTAATGTATCAAATCTGTTTAACATTGTCAGAGAAACTATCTATATTTTCATTCAACTTCCAAAAGAAGGATATTTTTTTTCAGGATGTGGATGTATGTATATTTTTTTGCAAATGACTAGTTGATGTTTTTTTTGTGTTATGTTTTGTAAAATTGACTTTGTTTTATCATTTTAAAGGTATTTTAAATATATACTTATGTATTTTTTATATTAAATGTGAATGTATTATCATGTAAATTTCTTTGTAAAATTAGTTTTTTTGACTAAATAAACGATTTATATACAAATGATTGGGCATAGTGTCTGAAAATTTCAAATATATTTTAAGGTAGATGAACTCACCCAACAAAATAGGACCTGTGGTATTTTCAGATTCATTCAATGGATTCCAAGCCACTGCTGTGAAATCATTGCCTCGAAATTTAGAAGTAGTTCGAACTTTATCCAGTTTTTTTGACAAATAAAGAATCTCTGGACCCCCACCTATATCATTAGTTTTTGGGAGAAATGTTACAAGTAAATGATTTCCGGTTGGATCTAGGAAAACATTTGTGAGTTTTGATGTGTTTGTATATTTTGATAGAGAAATTTCTGAAACAAAAATTCATCAGAAGTTCTACTGGAACAATTTATTTTAAAATCCAGTTTTTGTTTGTTTCTAGAGTTATTTGATATTCGAATATAATTTATATAGGTACTTATATTTTATACTAACCAGAGGTTTGCTGTGGATTGTTCAAATTCATTCTGAATAATACACTGTTTGACATAACAATGATAAGGTACTTATTAGCAATCGCAACATGAGTGATTCTTTCTGAAGGTGCAAAGTCTTTCTTACTTTTTGAAAAAATAGGTACTTCTGGTTCTAAAGATACATTAATGAATGCAGACGTACACTAAAAATTAAAGAGTATAAAATGAAAGAAACATATTGATAATATTTATCACCATTTCAGGTGTAGGTCCATTTTTAGTTTTTATATCATCTGCTTGTTCAAACTGCTCGAACATTGAAGTCATTTTGTTTAAATGAATAAACGACTAGAGAAGCTTAATTTTCTTTGTTAGTATTTCTATTTCTTCTACAAATTAGATTTATGTATTTTAGTAAAAAAACTGAAATAGGTTAGGGGCAATAAAAACAATAATAATACAATATGAATTGTCAGTGTCACTGTCAAGTAAAGATCTGTCACTTGGGAACACAGAAATGAAAGAGTAAAATGGATACTAACTGTAAAAGCATTGTGAAATCAATACTGATGCTCTCTGGCGGTGAGGGGTATGTACTAAGATTACAATGTAGACAAAAGTAGTCTATGATAATAGTACGCATGGCGTGGGAGTATTGATTTCACTGTTAATTGAAAAATCTTAGATCTCTTCTCCAAGACTTGTAGAAAGCTAACGGTAAATAACAACGGACGACAACTCTTATATTAGTCGGAGTATACAATAATTGCGTTCCAAACAACTTTTTATTGTACAATTAAATATCTACCAACGGTAGCCAACCATCTTTTTCCACCATGTGCGCGCTTCCCTATTATTTGTCATAGAAGAAAGTGGATTTGTTTTACTCCGGTCTGGGTCTGGATTAACTCGTGCTCCTATGTGGAATAACCACTAGTGACTTCAGGATGCAGAACCCCCATCGAGAAGACTCAGGTGAGCCCTTAATATGGATCAATACGAATTCAGGATGAAATCATACATTATTAAAGAAGAACTTACATTACATGTACTCTTTTATTCACTTTGATATGCAGTTCACGAGTAAGAACTGTAAGAAACTAGCTCCTCTGCCAGCTACAAGCTTGTATTATTGATCTGACAACGCGCCGATAGACAGACGAACGTCGGGTGCTGGTTGGAGAATTTCGATGCCTGCATTCTACCATGATTCTACCAGTCGCTTTCTACAGTAGATCACTATTATATCGGTCGATAGCAGTTAAAAGTCTCACTCTGTATACTGTCGATAACACTTCTTTTATTCCTGACCTAATACTATCCGTTTGAAAGATGGAGAAATTGTTGAAAAAATACGTGTGAATAGAGGAGATAATAGAATTCTATAGTGTACAGAGCTCCAGTACTGCGTCATGTCCCTCAAACCACTTGAAGTTGCAGTCGTATGCGCGAACTTGACAAATTAGAACGTTTCCACATTTTGTAAGTTAATACAAAATAACAATATTAAACATGTTTTTATCGCATGTATAGTTTAAATAAAACATATATTGGAATTATTTGAAGCGTTTCGAGATTGTTTCACATACAATAGACACTGCTATAAGAAAATGTCAATTATAAAATGGCTGTCGGCATGAAACATCGTTTTTGTAACGCGCCATTGGTATAAAACGGTTGTTATGAGGCGACATAGATAAACAAAATTGATTTTGATTTCTGCGCAAGACAGTTGGCAAACTTCAAGTGGCTTCTTCTTATGTGAAACAGAGTCTACTTGTGCCAAATATTGATCTGTGGTCTCACATACGCAGCGATGTAGAATAGTGCTTGGAGTGATTGTATTGCCATAGAATACCTAACATAGAAGCTTTTATCAAAAACTACCTTCATTATTAGGTGCCTATTTTATACTACTAATTTTATTGTTTATAATTGTTAATAGAAGTAAATTGCCCACATCACACGTATGAATTTTGTGTGAATGCTAGTTGAATCTGTCATTTTCCTGATAATCGTTTACACTCTACTCTTTCGTTTCATTTGTGCACTTTTCTCTTCATATTCGAAATCGAACTGTATAATATCTACATATTCTTCAAAGTAGATGAAAAGTTCATATCTTTTTCTTCGATGATGAAGTGATAAAAAATGCATGCAGTATAAAAGCGGCTACACACACGCCTGCCGCAGGGGCGATCTAGGGTGTAAGAGTGGGGGTGACCCTAAATCGCCTCCTTGATTGTAACGTGTGTAGGTAAGCAGGGGCGATTTCCTAGATCGCCTCCTTTGCAGGTTGGCAGGGTGCGCCGGACCTTCCTGCTTCCTAGATCGGGTCCAGCCGCCCTGCCACAACTCGCGTGTGTAGCGTGATCGGGTGATCGGGCCGATTTCGACTCAGTTCTGTAGAGAAAGCCGTTGGATGTTTGTTTTTATTGTGCAGCTCACTGAGGTAGATCGAATATAGTTATCATAGAAAACAACAACCAAGAGCGTGATGTTTGGACGCGGGTTATAGAAGTCTTTAAAGACCGGTCCCATATGTGGGATAAAAAAAACAAACAACAGGGACATGGGACATCAACTTCCAATTCTCGCATAACGTCAATGTGACACAATTCTTTCCGTTTCTTCAACCAATTCTTCACCCAGAACTTCCTTTTTCTTTTTTTCTGCGGTAGCTCTACGGACGCAGCCAAGGCAATGCCGATCTTTTGATTTTTCGAAAGTGTTGGCACCATCTTCACAACTCAAGTGTAATCTGCTCTCAGCACGTCAACTGTCGCACTAAACGGCAGTGCGGAGTGCGGCAGGTACGTGTGTAGAGACGCCTCCTAGATTGCCCCAACCACCCTGCACCCTAGATCGCTCCTGCGGCAGGCGTGTGAGTAGCCGCTTTAAGAATCATGATAAATTTTAAAATTTGGAATGATTAATCATACATAAAAGCATAAATTACGAATAAATTCTAAAATACGCTCGAAATTTTAATGTAATAAAAATTTATCAATGTCATCAATATTGATTTTGCTAGATAATTACCCAACACACCCTATATACTAAGGTATATTTTCGAAATAAAATTTTAATAATCTATCATGTACCTAAAGTGCTACATAACTACCTATGTTATTTGACGTGGCTTTCACGCGATGGGGGTTAATCGAAATATATAAATGTATGTATACTGTATACAAGGTGATTCCAAAGTAATATGGAATATAGTTGTGGGCGAATCCTCATTTAATTTTAAGAAAAAAATTTCTTAAAAATGTGTGATGAGTTATGTCGTTGATAATATACAGGGTGTTAACTTTTTTTGTAATTATCGAGCTCAGACTATTTCGTTTATCACTAATCTCATCAGCTTTGGACATCTGTATCTCAAGAACTATTAGGTCTAATTAAACGAAACGTTTAAGTTTGAACTGCCATAACTTAGATTCAACCTACAAGGACGAAATCAGTATCGTTTTCTTGCAAATTTTGTTTGCTTTTAGATTGTATATAACTACTTTTGCCGTAATATCAGTCCTTGGTGGTTAAAATTGGCAAAGCCTGAAAAAAGTAACAAAATTTAAGGTTTTTGAGATATTTAACTATGATCCGGATGACTTTCGAGGTCGAAAATTTGGATTTGTTATTACCACTTCATCAGATACAATACATCAAAAAATCAGAGCTACCTTATTTCATGTAAGGTGGAAAGTACCAATTCCATGGACTAGAAATCCAAAGCAAAAAGTTTGTACTTCGTATGTTTATTTTGTCTTCTCACTAGATAAAATTTAAAAATCCATAGCTATTTTTAACATAAAAAAGTTAACAGGTGGGTGGAACTTTCTCTTCCCTAGTTCTTTCGATATCTTCATTTTAGTCTGCTTTTAAAATAGACAGTTAACTGAATTAATAAATAAAATGCATAACAACAATAAAACTTCACAAGTTTCCCCTATTGTTTAATATCCACGTCATGTATATTAGTCGAAGGATCGATATGAAAGAAAAAATCAATATTGTGTCATGTAATACCTACTTTGTTCAACAATATTAAAATGTATTTGTCAGTGTCGAGTACGCTGTAATCAATAGCTATTAATTCTTGTGCAGCTTGTGATTGTTAATTATTTGCTCTATTGTGAGTAGGTATTTGCAAATACTTTGTTTGTTTTAACATATTTTTAATAGTTAATCTATTCTTGTAATGTTTTTTTGATAATTTTATTTA
>CAJUYG010000767.1:49660-82270 GCA_910591675.1 Galerucella calmariensis
TTTAATTATCAAATCTGGAAGAGGACGACTACTTCCCTTTAGTTTGAATAGTTTTTCAAAATTAAGATCACTTTTAGTTCTCAAATTTTGAACCAATTTTGAAAATAACACCACTTAATTAAACCACAAGCCCTAAAAAAACTAATCAAAAATCAAAATAACAGAAATGAAAACTTATTACGTTAAAACAGCTAATTATTCAGCATCAAATGCTATCCTTTAAATCAAAATATAGCGCGGCCTGCCAACCCCTCTACTCATACTTTTCTAAGCGTGTAATAATCAGCCAACGTGAGTCAATGGGCTCGTTTACTAAAATTTTTAAATCATTTTTAACTGTCATAAAACAAAGTACTGAGGATAAAATTATGATACGGGAAATTTCATGTCAATAGAATATGTCGTTCTCCCAATACAACCAATTAAACAAGCATACCGTAGCAGGGCGAAGACTATGAATGTGACGTCACCGCATATGAAAGTTAATGTGCACAAACATTACGCTTCTGACTGTAAGGTGCCTCGCGTAGAATTTATTCATTTTGAATTATTCACAAAATTTTTGTGTTAATAAAATAAAATGTGTGGACCTAATTTAAAAAAAAAACAGTCTCATTAAATCTTCCAGAAGTGGACTTGCTAATGATTATGAAGTTTTTTAATAAAAAAAACAAGTAAATTATAATTTTAAACTATGTGACACATCGTTTTTGGGTGTTTTCCGGCCAGAATGATTAGAAATGTCAATATTTTCATAAATACATGCAGATGATATACAGGGTGATTCCAGATGTTTTATTTTATTCCTGGTCTGGTGGACAACTCAGTGAAAAATTCCAATTTTTTTAACTGCAGACTGCCCAATTAAAGGAGCTTCTCCAAATGCTATTTATGATGAATGTGTAGTGGAAATTAAATCACCAATGTTGAAAAGAACAAGAAAAACTTATTTTGATGAAGCAGGTAATATTGGTTCCAAATGTTTACATCGGATTCAAATGCACATGCACCTCACTGGTAAAAAAAGCGATATTTGTTAGAGCTGATCCGGACTTTGAATCAAATGAAATAATTTATTTGAAAACATATAATATACGCCAGTTTTGTTGATGATCTACTGAAAAAGATTACCTGTTTTTTGGAAAAAGCAGTATTTAATAAAATTTAATTTGTGAAGAACTGACCCATTATTTTATTAAAAAATTTTGAACATTGATAACACCACAAGTTATAAGAACAATATTATCTACTTTTTTAATAAATTTGGATTAATACAAGCATGTGGTTTTCAATAACCCTCTCAATATGGATTCACAACGTATTTTATAAGGTAATTTATAATGATTCTGATTGAAGAAAAATGAAATCCTAAAAATACACAAACAAAGTATGTTGAATTATCACTGAATGCTTTGAGTCTTTTTATGCTTCTCTGCCATTCCATTTTTTTTGGCATCCTTATTAATAGAAATAAATGTTTCGTTAGATGTTTTAATCGTAGTACTTTTACATTCTGGAACCGCACAATATTTACTCTGGTTCTGGTCCATTGTGTCGAATAGTTTAAATTATTCCTTAAAGATCTTATTTCACAAACATAACACTGTTTAGAGTTTGCTAAAACGTATAATAAAAAATAATGAGCATATAAGCGAGCAAACTACTGTTACTAGCTAAGTAGTCATCTAACCGAAAACCTATCGGCGCGGTATCCGCTCTCTGAACGAGCAAGAGATTTCATATGCGATGACGTCACGACTGAAATTCGGAGAGGAGCGTTGCTTAATGTTTATAATTTTTTTAGGCGACTTAGGAGTCTCGCTGACGTCTAATTTTTTGCACAGAGCCTCAAAATGATGTGCTCTTCCTAATAGTGATGATGTGCTCTTCCTAATAGTGGAATAAAAAAAATATGTAAATGAGCCCCATTCATCGTCGATATTAGGCCGGGCTTTTGACCCAGGAAATGTAAACTTCGGGCGTGTTTCTCTTACCCCGCGAAGATCGTCAGCGCTCGGTAAATTCAGTTAACCATTTGACGCCTTGAGGTCAACGGTGGGCACCAGCTCGCTTTCCAATTTTGATTTTCGTCGATTACTTGATGCGGAATAACGTATACACCGGGGTCTTGAAAAACGTTTAGACGGGGGAAAGGTTTTAGGTAAATTTCATTCGAGAGAAATTCCATTAGGTCATTGACGAGGAGTCGCCACTGGGTCCATTCACAGTAGATCATATTCTTGGTAAAATGTGAAATAAAATAGTTTATTGTATGACAATCCAAGAATAGTGAGATCCAGTAAAGTGCACGGACCCAGGAGCGAATTGATGTTACTTTTTTTTGTGATATGATTATTTTTGTTTTTAAAATATGTCTAAGTCAGTTTTTTATTTTGTTTATTTAAAATATACACAATAATATTGAGAAAAATTAACAACTATATTATAGTATGTATTCTAGTTATATTAGTTATATTTAAAAGATATTTTTTCAAGGTTTTCTCCAAACAGTACAATATTAATAACAGCAGGGGATAATGGAGCTGTCTGTATATGGGATTTGGTACACAGAAGTCTCATCAGGTATGTAAAATTGAGCTCTGATGAATGTTTTTTCTGGTGAGGAGAATAGCTATTTGTGTATCAAGAGCAGAAAGTATTACTTTGGCAGTCGAGACAGAAAGTTCAATCAATCTGTCGAAACTACCAAAAAACTTTTCTCTCAAAATACATACAACATTTTTTCCACGATCACACCAAAATAAAATTAATTGCCATTGTTTGTACTTAGTAGTTTCCAGATGGCAGTTTCGTGTACCTATGTACGTAGGCAACACTTATTACATTAATGTCAGATATTTTTTTAGATTACCCGATTTCTCATTAAATTATTACGAAAATACTGTTGGATGCTTTAACATATTAGAAAATCAACTGAAATATTTTATTTTACAGTTTATATTAAAATAACTACTAGCTCTCTTTTATCTATAAATAAAATTAGGCGTGCGCCAAAGTTACTTTCAGCTCAAGAACGCCAATAACGACAGCTTGAAAACATTAACTTTGCAGTTGCTTTACAAGGCAGAAAAGACGACTTTCGATAGTGGTCGTAGAAAAACATCTTGTGACTAATTTCATTAATAACGTAATCAATTATCTGTTCCAGGACAATTTTTGAGCATCAAGGAACTACTCAAGCATTGACTTTTACACCAGACTCCTATTACTTAGTTACTGCGTGTTCTTTAGAAAATATAATAATCTGGAACACGCAGGATTTACTTGATACTACCAGCGAAACACCATGTATTCCTGTGACGAAAATAGATAATGCTCAAGATATGGGAGTGCTTTCAGTAGATATTAACAAACATATAACATTTTCTAGTAAGAATAATAATATTTCATCCATATTCTCGTACTTAACTAGCATTTTAATGAAATTTTTATAAATACGCCAATTCATCCTACATCCAAATCCACCAAACAAAAAACCAAGCATGTCTCTTTATTTCCGCAGAAAATGGTACTCTGGCTAGACAATACAAACTAGCCTCCAGTGGCAACAGTAATGAAATTAAAATATGGTCTATATTTTCAAAGTTCATAGTAAAGGAGAAAACGTCCACTGCAAGTGACATTTCATTCGAATTATTCGACATGTATGATGGTCACACTTCAACGGTTACTTGTGTAAAGTACACCTCCAATGGAGAATACTTGGTATCGAGTAGTATGGACAAGTTGGTTAAGGTTTGGGATAACGAAGGTAATTGCGTTGCATCTCTTGATGGTCACACTAGATATGTAACTTGTACAGCAATTTCCAAGGATCTAACAGTTATAGTATCTGGTAAGTACAAAAGTATGCCAAACTTTGCATTCTTCTACCTCATGTAGAGTCCCTCAGGAAGGATATCATGTGGCTACCAAAAAGTAGAGCTTTTGTGTTTTTGTTTAGAATGCCACATACATTTTCGACCACAGAATTATGCCGACATAATTTTTGTTAATGGGTTCTGTTGTGATGCTTTTTGGCCCAATAAAATAATATAATATATATATATTTGAAATAGGAATTAAATTCCCTTGATCTGATTTCAACAAAACGTTCGAACATTTCATTATTATATAAATATTAATAAAGAAGGTTATTGTCAAGTTCAAACGTGGTGCAAGACAAGAACAATTATATGTTTATCTGTTTTACTCGAACTTGACCAGTTATATAAATATACATTCAGTATTGATCAGAAGAAGAAGTCGATACAGAATACTTGAAGAAGACTATTTTACATAGTTGAATAGTCTAGGTTATGCTTAGTATTAGTTTAGTATGTAGTGTTATGTATTTCATAAATAAATCTAACATGTCCCAGTGCTAGTTGTATCATTCCTCTTGAGATGATCCTCCAAGGGACCCGCAACACCACCTATTCAGAGGCCCTCCCACACTTATAATCTACGAAAGTATTCATTGACAATACATCCATTACACTGTAATGGGAATGGTAGAGCCGCTGCAGGAGAATCTCACAGGAGATTTCCTGATCGTCGAACTCCCAGTTATCCAACACTTGGGTCAGTTTTTATTTGCGAGAAAATGCCACTTTTCCTGGTGAAAAACATAACTACATGTTGATGAAGCGCAGGAAGATGACAGTTACTATTTTTGGTAGGATTTGATATGGTCAACTTCACAAATCACCCTGTAAATTAATAAAGAAAGGAGTTGACAGTTTCTAGTAGCCTCCCTGAGGAACTCTACATATGGTAGAAGTATGACTCACCCTTTATATTAATATATAATCGAAATAATTATCAATGATTTCTTATTTTTCTATGAGTATAAGGGGGTCTGAATAGTAAATTATTGTTTTTTGTAACTCTATGTGCAAAATATAGAATACAACCCTAGTACACAGTTGTATTAAAAACAATGTATTTATATTGAGTTTTAGGTTCAAATGATAAAAATATCATTATATGGGATACAACAAACAATTTAACTTTAGAATCTGACTTAAATCAACTTAATAATAATACCGATCATGCATTAGAGAACCAATTATTACTTCAGGATGATAACAGTAATAATAATAATAATAAAGTAACTCTTATTGAGAAACTTGATGATCTAGTGGATGGAGCAATAAATAGTTGTTGTTTTTATGGAAAATATTTTTTGGCTATAGGATCTGGGTGAGCAAAATGACAATAATAACAGGAAATGGATTTGTGTAAGATTTGGAATGAAATTTGTTTTTCTGTTATTTAAAAAACGTTTTTGTGGGAAGCCTAGAAGGATTGAAATTATCATGTTTTTTTTTAGATCTCTCTTGATAGGAAAACGATATTGACATGTATAGTTTGTTTCAAAAAGTACACAGAGTATTCGAATGCAATAATCCTTCAACAACCAGATGTTGGATATTACAGAGTTGTACTCGAACTTATTTTACAACTTAAAAGTATTTGTTTAATGGATGAGGAAACTATTTTATATTACAATATTTCATAGCCTAGAATGTTATATTTGAAGTGATTCACCACAAGTACCTACCTAACGTTACTATAAGGAATAAATTATTGTAAAATATTACGTCAATTTTGAGTATTATCCGATGAATATCTGATTGTTAAAGGATTATAGCATTTCAATGCTTCATGTACTTTTTGAAACAAACTATACGTTTCACCAGTCAAAGTTCCCAATATCCCCAACCCTCATTTGAATAGAAATACTAAAACTTGTAAAGGGAAAAATACGCATTCAAAATATCGCATTCAAAATGGCAAATTCAGAAAATTTTGACTTTTTAAGTTTTAGTGTTCAATAATGTCCTTTAGCGGTGGACCTAGAGGTCAGTAGATAATTTCCAGGTTTCCATATATGCCATTCTTATCATAAAAATTTTTGTACCGAAGCTATATACACTTTTCCTGCTATTTGGCTGATAATCATTCTTATTGGGACACCCAGTATATGTTTTATAACTTTGAAAAGCAACTTCAATAATTGACGTTACTTTTATAACTCTTGCTATTAGTTATTGTATCTAAATTATTTCTTATGCTTTTTCAGTGACAAATTAATAAGACTGCTTGAGATATCATCTGAAAATAGTATAGAAGAACATCCTTTTTCTCCTTTAGAAGGACACACATACGCAATAAATCATTTAGAATTTTCTACGAATGGTCAAACATTAGTGTCGTGCTCTCAAGATGGTTGTACTACGTTGTGGAATGCTACAGTGAGTAAAAGTTATTAAAAATAAATTATTATTAAATCTTATTATCATTTACTTATAATGACAAATACTTTTATGTGCAGTCAGGAGAGAAACTTAGTTCGCTACCGAAAAACATTTTATCCCTGAAAGTTTGTCGGTTCTGTCCAGATAATAATTTTCTAATAACCGCTGGAGATGATGAGAAAGCCGTTTTGTGGAATGTTGGGACATTGGAAAAAATTGCGTACGTACAAAGTTTTGAAATTTTTTTTGTCAATAAGTTATAGATTTGAAATTCCTTAATATCCCATCATCGTGTATTTGAGTTTAAATTAGTTTTTTGCGCTACCGTATACACTGTGAAACCACAGATTATAAAGAGAACAGATACGAATCCCGGTAAAACATCAAACGATTTTCAGCTCCGGCTTCAATGACCTTGGACTTTTAACTCGGTATGGCTGCGATGTTGCACGTTTAAAATATTTTCTGAATTTCTTACCAAATTGCAGTGTTGACACGGGGACAATAACAATTTCTAGTGCCGGATCTAGTTTTTTTGGAAGTTTCCACTAAATATTTAAAACTGCGCCATGAATTGAAACAATAATCATAATCGAATATATTTATGTATTTATTTAATTCTTATATGTACATTCTTATGATTTGTTATAAATATTCATTACTATTGGGAGATTAATTAATAGATACATTTTTAGATAACACATGTGACATGTGTCATGTGACAGTGGCCAATACCAACTTTCTTATTTTAAATGCAACTCCCTGTATATTATTCATTTTTTGGATTTTTCAGAAAATATAAGACAGTTTTTGACAAATTTAACATTAAATTTTAAAAACTATTAACTAATTTTCCAAAAAAATGAGCTAATAATAATTTTTTTTGCTTTTCCAGCATATTCGAAGGACACTCAGACACAATTTCCGGAACATGTGTCTCGCCAGACGGAGTGATTGGAGTTACAGTCTCATATGACGCCGATTTTAAAATTTGGTCCTTAAAAAATTACTTATGTTTATATACCAAAAAAGACGCTCATGAATATGGAGTGCAAAACTGTGATATGTCACCAAATATGGAACCTATACCAAATATGACTAATGACGCTCAATCCTATTTACTAGCAACCTGTGGTAATGACAGTTTGGTGAAATTATGGAGATTATCGGTAGCAATTGTAAGCTTTCTAAACAAACCAAAAATCTTAACTACTTTACATTATTGATTCAGGGTCGATTAGATATTTGCCCTCCCTTATTTTAATTATTAGTTCGGATTTTGAATATTTTTTTCAACTCATCTAATTTACAACGTTCAAATTATTAAAAATGGAGAAAAACTACCACTGTTTTAGAAGCAGCATCTATCTATGGGAAGGAATGGTGTAAAGGACCCACAAAAAGTTGGGAAAATGAAAAGTGTTATTGTTTTGTTTGATTGAATAACTGTGTACCCACTGTCGCTTGTTAGCTCGTTAATGTTCAGAAAAACTCGATGACGCCGTATCGGCCTTTCTAGGCAGTTATCATTAGCACTTCTGTAGCTTGCCTACATCTCGCCCTTACCTTTTTCGCTTGACAAATAACATGAGCCCGGTGCCATGTCCTTGGAAAACTGAAAAATCAAACCCTTTTGCTGATGTTGGATACACTTTGACATCCCACATATGTATGTATGTATGTATTTTGGGGTGACATTCACTAAGACCTAAAAGATCTATTGTGTCCCCATACTTCTACTTAGTTTCTGAAGAGAGTCTCAGCTCCTTTGGTCCTATTTCCCGGAGTAATTTTAGGATATCTGCAGGCCTTAACTCAGGTAAATGTTCCTCTTCTATCCAGTAATCTCCTAAGACTCTGAAGTGCTGTGCAGTTGGAAATAATGTGAATGGAGGTTTCTTCTTCCATGCCTACATTCTTCTACCTCCACTATTTTGAACTTTTTCAGGTGCCCATTCAGGCGACAATGTCCCGTAAGTATCCCTGTTAAAACACTCAGATTTTCTCTTTTTCTTGGCTTTACATACTTCTTCCAATATTACATTGGGGCTAATTCCGCAAAAGTGTTCAGGCCCCCAGAAAGGTATTTCAGTCCCCCTCTTTGCTAGTTCATCTGCTATTTCACTTCCTTCTATTCCAGTGTGTCCTGGAATCCATATTGTTCTGGCCTAGATTCATTGAGCTTGACTAGGCATTCATACACCATTTTGGAACTGATTACACAAGAGCTCAGTGCTTTAATAGCTGCTTGACTATCCGACATTATGATAATCCTTTGTCTTCTGTATCCTTTATCAATATTGAACTGGGCGCACTTTCTTATGGCGTGGATTTCCGCTTGAAAGATACTTGGGGTATTTTCCAAGCTTTCAGAGTGTTTGGTTCCTGGCCCGAACACTTCTATCCCAGTTCCTTCTATATCTTTTGAGCTGTCTGTGTACCATTGAATGGCATTCTTTCCAAGCCTGGTAATGGTATTTGGATCCAATTCCTTCTTGTTACTTAATTCCGTAACGAATTTCTTTGAAAAGTTATACTTTTTCATCATACCATCTTGTGGCATGTCGCTTTTACTGATACTTTAATGGGTTGTATTATGGACCACAGTGAATGATGCTTGCGAGATCTGGTTTTTGATCAATTCTTATGAGTGATTTGGTCAATTGTATTCCAGGGAGTTGTTCTGAGAGTTTGTTTTATATGTTCATCTGCTTTTGTGTATAGAATCATTCAGAAATACATGGCAAAATTAACCCGAGCGGCCCCCGCCCCTTAGATAGAACTTCCTAGCAGTGATCTTCAAAGCTGAGAATTGTGAGCAAGCCAACTTTTTTATTATTACATGTGGTTTAACCGCTCGCTGTTTACGCTACTGGACAAATATTCTACATTTATGCAGCAGCGTAGCCTCTCTTATAGTCCAAGATACGAACTAAGGTCCTTCACCGACGTGTCAACAAGATAAAAATAATATTTTATTCAATGAAATAAGTTTCTGAACATCATTTGATTAGGGAACTCTTCAATCTTACGTAAAAACAAGTAATAGTTCGGATATCTTCAAGATAAATACCAAAACACTAATTGGGAAACATTTTGATGGACGTTAACAATTATATTATGATGTATCCTTTCACAATTATGGAAATTAAGCTATTTAAAAGTTATTTCAATTTCATTTACTGTAGTGGTAATGCCCCTATCAATTCTCAAACTACCACCCAAAAAGCCCAACTTTAAAAACGTTATTAAGAAACTTATTCATTGATTTCAGAATCATGATGACTCAACAATTGATTCATTGGATGTTAAATTGTGGAAATCTCTTCAAGGACATGGGGGGAACGTTTTGTGTGTCCGATATTCTCAACAATCAGGCGAATTTATCTGTTCTACCGCTACAGACCGGCAAGCGAGAATATGGTCCATTTATAGTGCCAACTGTCTTTACGTTCTCGATCATGATTCTATAGTAACCTCCTGCTGCTTTAATGTTGACTGTTCATTACTTACAACGGGTTGTTTGGATAAAACGTTATGGTTGTGGAAATTACCACAACACTTGGTAAGTTAATGAGTACCTATCTAATTGATGTAAAATTTTCAATCGAATGGGATAGTAGCATAACAAAAACTTGTACAATATAATTTTATATACCCAAATACCATTACCAGACTTGGAAAGAATGCCATTTAATGGTACACAGACGGCTCAAAAGCAATAGAAGGAACTGGGATAGAAGTGTTCGGGCCAGAAATCAAACATTCAGAAAGCTTGGGAAAACCCCCAAGTATCTTTCAAGCGGAAATACACGCCATAAGAAAGTGCGCCCAGTTCAATATTGATAAAGTATACAGAAAACAAAGGATTATCATAATGTCGGATAGTCAAGCAGCTATTAAGGCACTGAGCTCTTGTGTAATCAGTTCCAAAATGGTGTGGGAATGCCTAGACAAACTCAATGAACTAGGCAAGAACAATATAGTCACCTTACTATGGATTCCAGGACACACTGGAATAGAAGGAAATGAAATAGCAGATGAACTAGCAAAGAGTGGGACTGAAATACCTTTCTGGGAGCCTGAACCATTTTGCGGAATCAGCCCAAATGTAATATTGGAAGAAATAAGTAAAGCCGAGAAAAAGAGAAGATCTGACCATTGGAAAGATCTAGTAGAGCTTATACAATCAAAGACTCTTCTGGGTGACTACAACCTGTTGAGATCAAAAGAATGCATAAGTCAAAGTAAAACTGTGCAAAGAGTTTTAACAGGGATCCTAACGGGACATTGTCGCCTGAATGGGCACCTGAAAAAGCTCAAAATAGTGGAGGAAGAAGAATGCAGATTTTGTGGAATGGAGGAAGAAGCCTCCATCCACATACTTTCCAACTGCACAGCACTTCAGAATCCTAGAGCACAGCACCAAGGAGATTACTTTATAGAAGAGGAACATTTGTCTAAGTTGAAGCCTGCAGACATCCTAAAATTCCTCCGGGAAATAGGACTAAAGGAACTACTAGTTTCTGAGACTCTTCTCAGAAGCTGAGTAGAAGTAAGGGGGCACAATAGATCTTTTAGGTCTCAGTGAATGTCACCCCAAAACACACACATACATACATACATACATACATACCCAGGAGATTAACTTCAATATATTTGCTGCATGAAATTACCTATCAAGATGAAATTATTTCAATAAGAATGTTATAAGTTTGAAATTCGCGCTCAACCAAAAATGACTGTTGACATGAGGAGTGCGTTCTCAAACTATGGATTGGGTGAGGAGCAAAAACAGACAGTGTACGTGTCGGAGGTCCTGGGGACGGCATATGCTGCTTGATATTTATCTACAACAAGCAACAGCCTCATATTTATAAATCAACTATTTAAAATTTTTTTGTTTCAGACATTCCAATCTTGTGTTGCCGATAAAACCCAATACCGATCAAAACCATTAATCCATTGGAGCACGTCAGATACAATTAATTGGTTGAAAAATATTGCCATGTCTGAGTTAATACCAAAAGGAACATCCATATCATTGGACGGGAAAAAGATTGCTACTTTTTCTGAAGAACAAATTTGTTCCGAATTGAATTTAGGTAAAAATGTATTCTTAAGCCTGTCCTGACAGTCAATAATAAAACCGATTTTAAATTATGCGCAAGACCGTTGGCAAACTTCACGTGGCTACAAGGCTACACTTTTTAAACAATTCCGTAATTTTTTAGATCAATCTTTTTTCTATAATTTTCAGATTTAGACGTGAAAGAAAAGTTTCTGAAAGAAGTCCGTTGGCTCAAAAACAAAGAAATCAAAATGGAGGCAGCTACATTTCTGGACATCCCCGATGAATTCCTTTGTCCAATTACTCATGAAATAATGAGTGAACCGGTTATTTGTAGCGACGGCCACACATACGAAAAAAATGCAATTACCGAATGGTTCATGTCTGGGAAATACACGAGTCCAATGACCAACGAAAAACTTAGCAATACGAATGTCATTAGTAATTTGAAAGTACGATCTGCCATTTACGAGTTCTTAGATATAAATGGAGATGATCAAGACGGTGTATGAATTTCAGTATTTACTTTAATAAAAATTTCGAAGCGAAGCTACTCAATTTAATGGTTTCATTGGAGCTACTTCCTATCCTCCTCCTTTACATACTCTTTCTTAATTTCGTTCCTATCCTTCTCATGCTTCTCTTTCTCCATCTCCCCCTACTTTTCACTTTCCACTCTTTCTGGTTCTCCCTCCTTTCTCTTCGAATCTATTTTCAAATTACATGAGGAGAATATATACAATTATCTGGAATTTTGGAGGACCAAGTCTTTGACATAAAAGAGAAGATGGAGAAGATTATAGAGGAGGAGTTATTAAGTTTATGTGGAAGAGCTTCATATATGTACTTGAAATTTTAAATTGAAATGTGAGGCATAATATTCTTTTCGATGAAGTTTATTTTAGCCTTTCGTGATTCATTCAACTATATTGTTCAAATTGCTCAGAAATATTGACTCAAAATCCAGAAAAATTTTCTCCTGAATCGATTGCCGGAGACTAGAACGATCTATCTATCATATTAATCGAGTCATGACTCCATTTGGAGGAGAAAAAATGATTTCATACAAAAACAGACTGTGGCAGACAATTTCTCGTCCCAAAAAAACCCTCGAGACGAGTTTTGAGCATTTTTTATGTCAAAAACATTTTTTTTGTCGAGAATTTTGAATCAAGGGGTAGGTATAGAAATATTAACTGGTTTCCACTAACTTCCTTATCACTCGAAATGATTGACTCAAAATATACTGGTATACGTAAAATTTTCCCCTGAATCGATCGCCGAAGACGAGAACGTTCTATCTATCAGATTAATCGAGTTATGTCCAGCTTTAGTTTTGAAAAGTAGATTTTAATTATAATTTTAATTATAAATAAAAATAAAAATATTATCATTAAGTTGATTGGCACAATAGTTATATATGATACAAGTGCGTGAAGTTATATTTTTGCGCACGAGTTGCGAAAATGCCAAAATATTATATGAAATAATCCGTACAAATTAACAACAAATAATTAAAACATGATAAAATGGGTATTTAAGAGTACCTCAGATTTTATAAAATTATGTAATACATCATGACGTTATAGATAAACAATTAGCATATTCCTCGGTGGTCGAGTAGTAAGCAAACCAGACTCACGCGGTAGACCCGGGTTCGATTCCCCGCGAAGAAGTTTTTTTTTAATTGTTAATTTTATTTTTACATAATTATCCTGCTTGATATTAATAACGACAACAGGTAGACGTTTGAAATATTTAGCAAAATATTCATTATTATAGATAATGGTACGGTACCCTTCATGAGGGAGTCCGACTGGCAACATCTACTTATAACAGCATCGTATATTTAAAAAGGGAAGCCGTAGCATTATACAAATTGGACATTCGAGAACTGTACGTTTACCACAAAAAAATTAGTGGAAACATAAAATTGAATTGTTAAATTTTTAATTTGAAGTTATATTACAGTTTATAGAAATTTTTATTTTCTAGATTTTTTCTTGAGTGGGTCGTGGAAAAAATATGCTGTTCGAATCGTGTGGATTGTACATATACACACTAGTTGGACAAACTACTATTTCTATCAAAATATGCCCTTTTACATTTAAAAACAAGCTGCCAAATGTCAAATCAATTCATCCATCCATTTTAAAGTTATCGAATTGAAACATTCAAGTTTTCAAAATTTCAACACCCTGTATTTCGAAAAGTAAATGTGCTAGACCCCTTAATCCTCATATCATTTTGTCCAATTTTACGAGAGGAATCTACATGCAAATGTTGTAATTACTCTTAACGTTCGATATGCTTATACCATTTTTTGCGCGATCGTATTGAAATAAAGTCCGAATAAAATAATTTACATTTCTTCGAAATGAACGAAATGTCAAAAGTGACATTTATACTTCTCGATCAGTTTAATAGTTATTTATGTACCAAGGGTATAAATAGATGTTTATGCCCTGAGGGCGACGTCTTACGAAGCCAAGGGCCTCTGGCCCGAGGGTTTGTAAGTCGCCCGAGGGTATACACATCTGTTTATGCCTGCGGTACATACAAACTTTTATGTCATACTAGTTCGTTATTGCAATCCAATCTCAATACAACATTCTTTGAAGTAGTGTCACAAAACAACTATCAAACCATCCGGTTTTTATGTAAAAAAATATATCAAATAATGTTCTTTCATCTACAAATGCCTTAAAACCATTGCCGTCACCTTCATCGTCATCTTTATGTGACCTGCAACCGATGCATTCCTCCTCGACGTCATCTACTTAACAGTTAACACCAAATAACTCCACTGGACCGGCAATTTTAAGTAATTTACAGAATGCAACAAATTGTGTTTTTAATATTAATATTTATAATAATTGATAGTTTTTGGTTAAAGTTTTGTATATGTATGTTGAAATAAATAAATTTTCAAAAATGGCAGGTTGGTATACTTTTTAGTATATACGGTCGTAGAAAAAATAATGTTCCTAACTCATGCGTAAAGTGTCTTTCCCGTCCTTGACCGCTTGCCCGAACTCCGCTCCGCGTCGTTCGGGTCAACTGCAGTAGCGTGCGGGAAAGTATCACTTTCCGCACTTGTTAGGAAAATAGCTATTTCCAATGCCTACGCCCATGACCTAGGCAGTGGATCCATGATCGATAAATGTCTCTGAAACTGACTTTTAATGTCAATCGGAGAAAAACATTTTCCTGCTCAAACCCGTATATTCTAATTTTTTTTCAGTGAATTTTTCGAATGTAACTGATTGAAATTTATCGAGTATCGATTTTTGCCTGTAAATGCAGTTTCAAATCAAAAATCCTCCAACCAAATACAATTATTTTACGAATGTTAATTTCCGATTGAATTTTTCCGTATTGACCTATTTAACTACTATCAAAAACAACTCAAAAATCGCAAGTCTGCTACCTCGTCAAGGAGTAATGGGAATATGGCGGAGGGAGAGAATGCGCGAAAAGCCCGAAGAATACATCGCGCGTCGGGTGGTGCACTAGCGCAGACTGCGCGTCCTCAACGTATCGAACGCTCTCAAATTCCAGATCCAGTAGTCCGTTCCCGGCCTCACAGTGGCGATGACGGAACTTGTTCAGCCACTATGACCCCTCGCGTTGCGTTTTTACACTACGCCGCGATCTCAGTGGTGATTTTGTTGGTCTATCGACCAGCTATCGCTGAACATGTACATCAAGAAGATCCCTACTATCATCTGGATGATGTAGAAAATTTAACAACTGTTTCAGTGTATACCGTCTCTCCTGTACCCACTCTACACCACAATGATACCTTGCACCTGGAAAAGGATCCGCTGTTTCCAAAAGACCTTTTCACCAGAGAACAGCGTAGGAACGGTGCGATCATTCTTCACATCCTCGGTGTCGTTTACATGTTCGTTGCTCTAGCTATCGTTTGCGATGAGTTTTTCGTACCAGCACTCGATGTCATCATCGAAAAACTGGACATACAAGACGATGTCGCTGGAGCTACCTTCATGGCAGCCGGTGGATCGGCTCCAGAGCTTTTCACAAGCGTTATCGGTGTTTTTGTTTCCTTCGATGACGTCGGTATTGGTACTATTGTTGGATCGGCGGTTTTTAATATTTTATTCGTTATTGGAATGTGTGCGATTTTTTCCAAAACCGTTTTAACGCTCACGTGGTGGCCTCTATTTAGAGACTGCTTTTTTTACTCAGCTAGTCTCATTACGCTTATTATATTCTTTAGAGATAGCCACATTTATTGGTATGAAGCATTGGTGTTATTCTCCTTTTATATAGCGTACGTTAGCTTCATGAAATGGAACCAACCGATGGAACGGCTCGTTAAGAAACTTATCTATAAGAACAAAGTGACCAGGGTCAGGAGTACTGATCAACTTATGCCTACGGTAAGAACACACAACTTGTTATAAAAACATAATGAGGTGTTAAACTTATTAAAAATATGGTTCCTCAATGTTGATAGTTGGTGGTAGAAAAAACCATAATGTGACGTACATAGCCTAAAAGAGAAGTTAGCTACATAAGGATTGACATATGACCACAATTCTATTGTCTTCTTTTTTAAAGTCGTGATGAAGTATAGGTTATGCTTAAGTTGTATTGCTTTTACAGTTAATTACTTGGGAGTTATTCAAATTTACCTTAGATTTATATTGTTTTTACGGCCGTTAGATTAATTGATACTTTTTACTTTTGTTAGTGTTAGATATTTTTCATGAATCAATAGAATGACTAAGTTGGTGCAAGGAAATACACACACATTACATCAAAATCATCTATCTTCACAGCAATAGTAACTTTCATATTTGCTTCTAGCAGCCTCAAACAATAATTCTCGACTAACTTTTACTGATGCAGGCACAGTTGAGGGTTCAAGTGTTCGTATAGTATGATACAAAACAAGATTTATATCATATTGACATTATTCTAACTAGAAAGATTGTGGAGAAAACCAACTTAACTCAACACAATACTTTCATTCTTAATACTTGTCAAACTCGTATGAACTGTAAACAAAAACAATCAAAACACTCATATATATATTAGACTTTGACAGTTCTTCAAACTTCAAACTCGAATGGTCTTTCTGTACCTGGCCATTACTTCATAAAACATATCATCTGAAAGTGGCTAGCTTCATCTTCAGGTTTGTGACGTATCTGTAGTGAAAGTTGCAAACATTTAGGAATTTTTGATTTCCGGTTTAACACCCCATTGTAACGTTATCAACACATAGTGTTTGTCTATTTACACAGGGTGCTTCATTGGAAAAAGAACTAACTGACAGCAGATATTTTCTTCACTTTATAACAAAGATACAATTTCTTTCCAACCTTATAACTTACGATATTTGGTGCACGTAATAACCATTACCATTAAAGTATCATCAAAAAGATAATCCAGGTCCAGCTTGATAAACAATTTTAAAAACTCTTCTTTCCCAAAAACAACACCCTCTATATAGAGCTTTTTTTTAAAGTTTTCTTCATAATTGGAAAGAAAGAAAGAAAAATGTTATCTACTCTTTTGATTTTTAGTTTCCCGCAGACAATTCTACTATCCACAATTTATCGTGAAACTTATATTCTATGAAAGTTTTGGAGATTAACAAAAATGGTATCGAAGAGATTTGTCGAAATTTTTCAGCTTGGAATGAAATATACTTAATCTTTTGAGAAGCATCTTAGAAATGCAATTAAGCACTAAAAAATGCCATTACAGGGCCGTACTCTGTGCACTTAGACCGTGGCGTAGCTAGGTTACCAAAGGCACTGGGTCAAAACTAAACCAGGGTCCCAACTAAACGATTTAAAATCGTTTGTTCCGTGTTTTTCGTGATCCGAATTCGATGTACTTAAGATTTGTCGTAATACAGTCGACTCCATAATGAAATTAAAAACCAAATACAAATTGTGACTTATTAAAAGTATTTTATGAAAAAAAATGAAAATATCTACCTGCTACAGTTCGAAAAATACAGTCCTGTGACAGTCAGCGAAGGCATGTTAATAGGGTCCCGTTGAGCACCCTTTCGAGTACGGAATCCTAATTAAGTCGAGTTTCTTGATCGACCATACCTTTGACGACGAATCTAGGTTACGACAAATCTGAAGTACGTCGAGGTCTCGGAACACGACGAATACGAAGCAAATCTTTAAAATTTTATCAATAGCAGGCAAAATATGAATACTTTAAAGTTGTAAAGTTACTTTATCAAGAGTTCTTTATTGTGCATAGCAAAGCACGTTCTGGTTCTACACTCAGAGTTTAGAAATAAATGATTGGATACATTTGATATTTGGACATTAAGCTATCTTATTTATGTTACCTATGACGAATATTTTCATACAAGTGTGGTAGGAGTGTCATGTACTAAAGAATAGCGTGTTTTTCAAGTAAAAATATTATTTTTCAGGTAAAGGTCATTTTAGATTAGACAATTTTTCTTGCAATATTTAGTACAAGTTTTGGAACAATATTCGGAATAGAATATGTGAAACAATATTTAGTTCAAGATTCTGCGCAGTGATAAGATTTGATGATAAAATAAATAGAGTATAACCTTTTCAAAAATTTCGTCAGTTACCGAAAATTTGAAATATAAATATTAATAAATATTAATTTGCACAGCTGCTCATGTCACTAAGCGAATATTAATTTTAAAACAGAGAAGGAGTGTTTTACTTGTACAAACAAGCATGTTTTGAGATTTTCTCAATTAACATTTCAATCTCTCGTTTATTCCAAGACATATTTTTCAACCACTTTAATACATAACCACAAATTATCAAGATTAATGACATTTTCAGAACCTGTTCTATTTTTTTACAATTTGAGAAGGTTGACAATTTTTAATACAATTTTCAATTTTAGACTTAACAATTTGAATTGTTCCAAAACTTGAACTAAATATTGCACAAGAAATTGTCAAATCTAAAATGACCTTAATAGTTAAACGTAAAAAATTAACAATACAAAAAATGAAAGTCATAAAGGACCCCTGAACTTGGGCACACTATTAGGAAGAATAAAATATAAAAAATAGATTTACACTTCAAAAAAAGAGATTTTTTTGTTAATTTTATTGTTTATAGAAAAATATAATACTTTCCAATAAAAAATACTAACTATATTAGATATAATATAAATAATACGAAAGCAATTCAGCTTATTCACAGACAACAAACGTCCTTAACTTGAGAATATTAATTAAATAGCCACATATAATTTTAGCAGCACTGGGATTCATAGAACTTAGTTTCTGAACAAATGTTATCTTGTTTTGAAGGTGAACATTTCATAGAATTGTATATGGGACAGATGGAGTATGGAGTATGTAACATATTGTACATGTCGGTCGACATTATGACATATTCCATTAAAAGTTAGTCTATTTTGCGGATTAAGGAATAAGGATTTCTATACAAAAAGGAATCTTCCAAGAATAATTGCAAACTATTTTCACTATGCTAACGGTCGTCTCGTAATGGTGTGCAACAGATAAAGTACAAACCACAAAAGTTCGAACAAGAGAATTATTATTTCAGACTACTTCACTATCGCACTAAGAGCCCTTTCAGACGAGACACTTTGTAGCCGGACACTAGAATCAAGATTCAAGACACAAAAAGTGTCCCGTAAAAAAGAATCTTTCACATGAGACACTAGTCGTTCACGTGTATCTGATTCAATTCAACAAAAATATATTTTTAAATATTCATTGGTCATCCAACCATGGAAGTAGAATAAGCTTTACTTCACCTATTAATTGTCATAACAGCCAGGGGGAAATTCGAAAACACCCTTTGCGATATTGTACAAAAGGGTCTGAAGTATACAAATAGTTGGTGTAGGCAAGTGGGACTTAGCATCAACCCCACTAAAACCATCCTGATAGCCTTCACTAAGGAAAGAAGACTCAACCTCAAAACCATAAAACTTGATGGGAACGAGATTGAATGGAGACAAGAAGTCAAGTATCTAGGTTTAACTCTAGACAGTAAACTCCTGTGGAACAAACACGAAAAGGAGATTACATACAAGGCAAAAATGGCTATAATGGTGTGCAGGAATCTGGCGGGAAGAAACTGGGGCTGTAACCCAAGAATTCTAAGCTGGATGTACTCTGCCATAGTGAGACCAATCATCACTTATGGAGCCATTGCGTGGAGTAGTAGAACTAGCCTATCGACGACGAGAGAAAACCTCTCCAAATTCAAAGACTAGCCTGTATATGCATTACAGGAGCAATGAGAACATGCCCAACGGCAGCATGGAAGTGATTCTCAACCTCACCCCTCTACATATGGTGGTGGAAAGTGTTGCAGAAAGAACAAGATACAGACTAAGTAGAGAGGGAATCATTAAAAAAAAAATCACCTCCTCACTTCCTAGAAATCAGACAACCTGGGACAAGCCACAAGACGGTATAATGAAAAAGTATAACTTTTCAAAGAAATTCGTTACGGAATTAAGCAACAAGAAGTGATGGGATCCAAATACCATTACCACACTTGGAAAGAAGCCAGTCAATGGTACACAGACGGCTCAAAAGCAATAAGGAACTGGGATAGGAGTGTTCGGGCCAGGAACCAAACACTCTGAAAGCTTGGGAAAAACCCCAAGTATCTAAAAGCGGAAATCGACGCCATAAGAAAGTGCGCCCAGTTCAATATTGATAAAGGATACAGGAGACAAAGGATTATCATAATGTCGGATAGTTAAGCAGCTATAAAGCCCTGAGCTCTTGTGTAATCAGTTCCAAAATGGTGTGGGAATGCCTAGACAAACTCAATGAACTAGGCGAGAACAACATAGTCACCTTACTATGGATTACAGGACACACTGGAATAGAAGGAAATGAAATAGCAGATGAACTAGCAAAGAGGGGGACTGAAATACCTTTCTGGGTGCCTGAACCCTTTTGCGGAATCAGCTCCAATGTAATATTGGAAGAAATAAGTAAAGCCGAGAAAAGGAGAAGATCTGACCATTGGAAAGATCTAGTAGTGCTTATACAATCAAAGACTCTTCTGGGTGACTACAACTTGTTGAGATCAAAAGAATGCATAAGTCAAAGTAAAACTGCGCTAAGAGTTTTAACCGGGAGGGATCCTATAACGGGACATTGTCGCCTGAGTGGGCACCTAAAAAAGCTCAAAATAGTGGAGGAAGAAGAATGCAGATTTTGTGGAATGGAAGAAGAAACCTCCATCCACATACTTTCCAACTGCACAGCACTTCAGAATCCTAGAGGAAATAATAGTAAAAATGTATCCGAACAAATTCAAGTAGATCACCAGCACTGCGAATACCAGCTTTGCATAGAATTTTAATATAGCATCGGTGGTTCAGTGGTAGAATGCTCGCCTTCCACGCGGGCGGCCCGGGTTTGATTCCCGGCCGAAGCATATGATTCGCTGCTTCGTAAACGAGAGAGAGACTCAGGAGAGAGCACACGCACGCTAGCAAGGCACATAGCGAAGCAACGTAACATAACGTAACGTAACGTAACGGTAAGATATTTTGCGTCGCAACCCCCGGTCGCTCAAACATAACCTGACGTAAAGAACTAAAGTTTCAAGAAAATTTCTCCCTTTATATGATTTTTGACGTGTTTTTTTTATTTTTTCGTAAAAAGGACGCCTTCAGAATTATATGGGATGGATAGTTTTCATTGAAATGCTCTGTATAAATAAGCGAGCGAGGGTAGTCGGGTGAATGTCGTGATTTTATTACAATTAGAATGGAAAAAATGCTTATGTTATTATTTTATATCTCGTTGTTCGAGCTCAATCGACCACTATGTAGGTATTCCAATACGATTATATCTTAATTCCCTCTTACAAAGGGGAAAAAATAATCATAGACTACTGATGTAAACGTGGGCGTCAATGTGGGCCAACTACATAAATCGCAAGTATACACACGCGACAGAACATTGTATTATCGTTCAACAAAATTGTATTTAAATCCAACCGCCTGGTCGATATTGCAAGTTAATAATAAAAAAACATACAGCTACAATGTGTATTATTTAAAAATACCTACTACTTCCCTGGATATATGTCACGAAAGACTTTGAATTACAGTTCAAAGTTATACGGGGCTGGTAATCTGCAAGATACTAACCGTTTTAGTTTGCATTTCGAGAGGGAGGGAGAGTTTTCGAATTCGCTTAAAAAACACTCCGATTAACGCTATTTGACAGCTTGGACATACGGTATGTCACTTAGCGTATACCGCTCCCGTTCACCACCGGTATCTTACGGACGGTAGACATAGCGGTTGCATTGACGAAAAGGCCACGGAAAGACCAAAAATCTAACCTCAATTCAATGAGTGATGTCTGAATTCTGTATGTTGTCTCTGGTATCTGCTTTTTCACTAAAATTTCAACAATCAACTTTGCGAATTGCGATAGTACATATTATTAATAATTATCATGCTATCAATTTGTCTTGAACAATCTGAAAAGAAGTAGGATTCGGTTCTCTTAGAAAGACAATCAGATTTTGCTAACTGAAATTTTGGCAAGCAACTCTTATAGATCCCTCAAAATGGGTCCTAATATAGTACACGCATATTTCATATTTTGCCTAGATAATAATTCATAATAGTAAAGTTGATATCAAAAATTACTAATAATAGGAGAAATAGTATATTACATAACGTGTGCGGAAAGTGACATTTTTCACACGATTGGGAAATATTGTAGCACGAGGCATGAGCCGAGTGCGACAATCACACGAGTGTGAAAAATCACTTTCGCACGAGTAATGTACAGTATTTTTCCTACGATCACGTGATAATTTCACCAAATAATGTGTAATCAACATCTGACATATTAATACACAAAATGTTTTTTTTTCCGTACGCGTATAAATAAAGGCCACTTTCCATAGAACTAGACAGTGTGATATATGTCACTTTCCATTGGAAATTACTTCCATTTTTTAAAATAAAATAGGAAATTTACTGGGAAACTTTTTTTTATTTTGAAACGCCCCATGCGAGCAGCAAGAAATCAAATAATATTGTAACAAACAAAAACTTGTGTTACCGTTACCGTTAGGACGCAGGAGGTTCGAAAACTGTATATTTATCTGTCAAAATAGTCGTGCGGTTAAAATACCGCTACCGGCTCAGTATATGTGCGTTTTCGAAAACTCTCTCATTTATAAACCGGTTTCGGTGTATTTGTCAGTATAAGGTAGATATCATCCGTCCAAAACATCTGAGAACATAATTCTGAACTGGAGAGATCATTGATATCGCACAAATACATCTCAGTAAAGAAAACGTTAAATATGCGATAATAGTGACATCTCCACATCTAAGCACAAACTAAAATTCTATTTGACAAAAGACCTGACGGATTTGTACAGTTATCTACTTTATTTTTGGGTTTTTCATTTTCAAAGACTCTGCAAGGCGTTGTACTATTACCTTTTACATCTATTAATACTTTCACACTTTAGGTATTACATTCATATACAGCATGTCCACGGATGGAGTATCCTATAGGTGAGAAATGTTTAAATATTAATTTAGTGAAAAATGTTATTCCTGGTAAAAAGTTTTGCTTGTTTTGAAACCCGTTAAAATGAAATAAAATTCAAGTTTTTCAAAACCCGTCTCATTTTATGGCCAGTTTCATGAAAACCTGGAGTCTGACTTTTTGACATTTCTTCACATATTGGCTAATATCTCGGGAACCTTAAGGTTTGCAAGGTTCTCGTCTACGCCATTCGATTCAGAATTGAATTTTCTAGAAAAAGAGGAATTTTGAAAATTATGTGTCTTCGCGAATTAGTATAAGTTTCGGTGTGGACTTTTTCAAAACCTGAAAATTCTAAAATCCATATTTAAGGTTTTTCGATGTGGAAAATTCCTCTTTTTACAGAAAATTCAATTCTGAATCGAATGGCGTAGACTAGAACCTTGCAAACCTCAAGGTTCCCGAGATATTAGCCAATATGTGAAGAAATGTCAAAAAGTCAGACTCCAGGTTTTCATAAAACTGGCCATAAAATGAGACGGGCTTCGAAAAACTTGAATTTTATTTCATTTTATAGGGTTTCAGAACAAGCAAAACTTTTTATCAAGAATAACATTTTTCACTGAATTAAAATTTATACATTTTTCACCTATAGGATACTCATCCGTGGACACGCTGTATAAAATGTAATACCACAATAATACATTTCCAACCTTCAAATGTTTATAATCAATATTCATGATAATACACCAAATATTAAAACTACTTCGTGACTTGGATTCAGCATTGACTTTGGAAATTCAAAGACATGTCTATATATAAATATTTCTATAATATGCGCCTTTGAATCAATACTTTCGTTTTATTGTATATAATTTTAGCTTAATCAAACAATAATGTTTGACAGCACTACGGTATTGAGTAGGTAATAGGAAAACTACATTGTGTAGAATCTGGCTGCATTAACTTATACAAATTACAAAGGAACTGGAAGTATAATAGACATCAACTTCACAGAAAGTATTGTATAGTGTCTAAGTATTTTTCAATTACAATATGATTATTTGAAGAAGTAAATGAAATCCTATCTTTATTGAATGATAAGTTATGATGAGCTGAATAAAATATGAATATATATAGGGTGATCACTAACCGGAATTTGTGAAATACCACCAGTTCTTTTTTCTTTATCTATTATATATTTATAAAGCTTGAATTGTCAGAATTATTACGAACTATCTCAAACATTCTAACCTAATATTTATGTTGATATGGATGGCAAATTTGTATGCAGCAACCAAAGAAGACAAAACATAGGTATTATTAAAAAAAGTTGTCTCGGCCACGAAGCACAAATACAATCAAATTAAGATGGAAAGATGTTCATAGGGAAAGACATCACTCTTTTCGAAAAATACATCGACCTTTAAAAAAGTTTAAATTAGTTATCGACCGCATTAACCGATAATAAAGATATGTTCTATGTTCCAAACTTGAGTAGTAACACTGTATACCAATTTCTAATAAAATCGGGTCAGTATATAATAGTATATATACTGGGTGATCCGTAAGTAATGGTCCAAACTAAAATGAAAAGAGCCTCAGTCTTGAAATAATACAATCTGACGCAACATGCTTTAATTTAATATTAATAATATCAAAGATAGAGTAATATTTTGATGCCGATCATTTTCCATTTCAATTTGGACCATTACTTACCGACTACCCTATATATGGATCGCGTGTAAGTTTGTCGTGAAATTGCCTGTACTGTATATACATCTTAGTCAACAGAAGCAAATAACAGAAGAGCTCCGGAAAATAGGCGAACTAAAACAAAGGTCATCGCAACCAGCCAATCAGGAGCCAATGTTAACGATTGTACATTAGTAATTAGGTTTGTTCCAGCTATAAGCTTTAAGATAGTTCCAACACAGAATTTGAACTAATTTACTGCGCAATTCAAAATAATGTCGAACAATAGTTTAGATTTTGTTGTGCTGGCGGTCTATTCCCGAACAGTGACATTTTTGGTTGCATGCAAGATTGTACTTTGTTGTATAGTTCTTGATTGACAAAAATACAATCTTGCATACGACAAAACATGACACTGTTTGTGAATAGACCCGCTGGAACGCTGTTATTAATAATAAATGAATTTAAAAGCTGCTCATCATCGTTCAGCATGATATTCAAATATCAGACATGCTAAAAAAATTATGAGGAAAACTAAAGACGAGCTCTAGCATTAAGAGAATTCTGAACCTTTTTATAATTGATTAATATTCGAAGTAAATCATACTCCAGCGTTGTTTGCTTCTGTCGACTGTATATAAATTTGCCTGTACTGTATTCTGTGCTGTTCATCTACTAAATGTATGCTTCACTGTTTCCAGCACCAAGTGGCAGCTCAAGCTCTGGTGAGTGAGAAAAACTCCCAAACTCAATCTTTCTCACCTTACTTTAATGATTTGCTATCTTCTCACCGTTATTATATTGTTCTTGCCTTGCTTTGCTTACCGCTAATTTGCTTTTACTGCATGATTATGAATTAAATATATTTTTTATTTAGAAAAGTTACTTAATATTAAACAGAGTTGGCATGAAATTTTTTTGAAAAAAAATGATTGAATTCCACTTGAATTTATTCTCAAAAGGTGTAAGCGATAGCATCAACCCATTCACGACATAATGTAAGCATGCTGTCATCCAGGAACTAATGTGGTCATTGAAGCTTTGGGTAATACTCCAAATAGCATGGAATGGAAGATGAAAGGACAGCATAACATCCAAATGAATGATGACTGCTAAAGATGCAGAGACGAGAACGAGTGAAGACATCCATTTGCAACCAGAGGATGTCCACAAGGAAAAATAGCATCTCCGTTAATGTGGAGTGTCAGGGATGACTAATTCCTGTGTGGTTTGATTGATCTTGGAATATCCTGCCAAGAATATGCCTATGATTTTGTCATAAAAGCCGGTGGAGAATACCCTTCGTGACATGGTATAAAGAGGATAAAACTATACAAATAGCTAGTGCACCTCTACAAGCTACACTAAGAAAAGTAAATTCGACCTCTAAACTTTATGGAACCGAGGTTGAATGGAGACGAATTTCACCATGTGAATGAATAATGTTGTTGGCACATCTCTACGAATGGAACTCAAGAATACCATTTTTGGAAAGTGTTCGCAAATTGATCATTCGTAACCATGTGCATTCGTACGATTACGAAGGATATCAAGAATATCGACACCGAGGGTTATACAGGAATAAAGAAATTTGCAGGGACAGAAGACTTTTCATTCTCTGATTATTGGGAGTGGAAAGAAAACCTAAAATATAAACAGAAGTTTGGAGAAATAGAACAATTACTGCTCCAATATATATTTTAATATATGCATGAGCATGTGTTAGTTTGACATACTTTCAGGCAAATCTATTGAGTAAATATTTGCTTAGAAAGTTATCGTCAGTTAGATTAGTTAAGGTGCACTCAAACAAAATCGCTCTGGCATCACAAATATTCTTTGTTACGGTGTGTAAGGGTTATGATTGGCTGGTATTGTTTTGACGCCAGTCGTTCGGTACAAATGAATCTTTTCAGCGAATTCGAACTTCGTGACAGGATTTTCATGTATAATATGTGGTTGGAATCAGTTGAAATTTCCTTTTTTGACAGTGACAAATTTATTTTATTGTGACACAATATTTAACACTATTTTTACAATAACCGGATTGCGATAAAAAATGGCAGCGGAATGGTTTACGCCCATTCAATGTATTAAAGTAAAAGAGCATTTTTGGACTAGATTGGAGGACTCGGCACCAGTAAGTTAATAATTCGACACTATCAAATTTTTGTTCTGTACATTTTTTAGTATGGTCCATTCAACAAAAATACGTTATATCAACTACACGTAGTTTAACCATCAATAATTGATTGTTCACTTTGGCCAGTCATAGGTTAGGTAGGGTTCTATGTGAGTGGGGCCTTCTCGCCACCTCTACTGTGACCCTCGTTAGGTCTATTGTGGCTCACCCCTAGGAATTACAATTTACCCCTCAAGCCAGTTCTTCTGACGAAGTCCATGGTTGTATTTGGTGATACTTTTTTTAAGTCGTTCGGCTCTGAGGTACTAAAGCCGAATATATTATACCTTACCCTGTCCAAGGCTAGGCATGAGCATAGTATGTGCTCCGGAGTTTCGTCCTCCAAATTACAGAACCGACAGTCCGAGGTGTGAACCAAACTCATCTTTAGGCGGTAATTTAGTCTACAATGTCCTGTAAGCAGTCCCGTCATAATGCGTAGGTTTGTTCTACTCCATTCCGGGATCTGCTTATTTTTTGTACTCGAACGCCTTCGAGTGAGAGAGCCTCGGTAAGTCTGCCCAGCACATGTAGGTTTTCCTCTCCGCTCAGGTAGCTATGGCTGATCTAGCAGTGCTTTCCGCAATGCCAAAAAATGGTTCAGGTCCGATGAATAAAGTCTCTGAATCCTTTTTTGCCAAAGTGTCGGCCTCCTTATTGCCCTCCACTCCTCGATGCACCGACACCCAGGTAAAATTGACCCTGTTTTCCTTGCCTAGTATTTCAAGGGATTGTAGATATTTATATACCATCTTACATTTTATCCTGTTCAAGCTCAGTGCTTCAAGAGCAGCCTGGCTATCTGACAGGATGTGTATGCTCTTTTTTACAACAGGTTGAATTGGCCAGTCGTAAAAATTGGTACAGCTTTTGGTCCAAAATTGAACAACGTAAAATTAGGTCCAAACACACCACAAAAAATTGAATAAGAATGGGCTCAGCCTGTTTTGAAGTGGTCTCGTTTGTCGCGCCACCTATCGGGACCAATTTAGTATTTAAACCATCGAAATACTCAATCTAACATACATAACGAATTACTAGTTGATCTTGACAACGTTAGCTGGAACGCTACCGAAACGTCGACATAAAAAATAAAAAACATTATTGTGGTTTGATTCCCAAAAAAATTAGAGGAAAAATAATAAGTAATGCCACAACTTACAGAAGAAATTTAATTAAAATCGGTTATATCGTTTAGGAGATATTCAACACGATTGTATTGCCACCTACCGGAACCAATTGTGAATCTTAACCATCCAGAAACACACTCGCAGCATTGCATCACATTGAAACCTACAGAATCTTTTAACGACTATCCAAGATACACAATACCCATCACTGTATCGAAAATAATTAATAGGATTGCTTTGAGCTTAAGAATTTTTGGTTATATCTACTGTATACTGAAATTAGAAACTCATTATGTCAGTTTTTGTTTAAAATTATTGTGCCGCCTTTTGGAAAACATTATTATGCCGCATTACAAAGAAAATAATTTTGCTTCCGAAGATTGGGAGCGGCAAAGAAGACAAATAGAGGCAAATTCCATGAAGTATTTAAAAAAATGTATTATCGGGAATTACAAAATGTGGGAGAGAGAGTAAATGTTATGAATTTTATTGTTTCCAAAAGGCTTTCAGTATGGGAGAGAGTATAAAAAGGGTATTAGAGATATTATCTTAGCAGACAAGGTAGTAGAGAAAGGGTTTGGGAGAAATTGTTTGAAATTTCTTAATTAAGAATAATAATATTAAACATATCGTTACAAGCACTAGATTCACTTTAAAATGATATGATGCGGTGGATGAAAATTATATTTTTCAATTACAGAAAGGTACACCAATCGATTTAGAAAAAACTATTACTTATTTCAATACTAATAAAAAACATGAACATATTCAAGAATATGATCTTTATTTTGATTATACCAAAACCTTTCCTCTGTGGGATACCAGAAAGAGCAAAGAAAATAGAAGATATTTGCCAGATATACGAGAAAATATTTTTCTCGAGGTAATATATAAATGTTTTTGAAATGTTACATTCAGAATTTTTCTTTTTAAACTATTCATAAAAATGTTAGCTTACATTATCTAAATTATCTTTTATCTTTAAATTTTGCGAATCTGACTTTCCGTTTAGAAATTAAGACTGGTATAAAAATTCTGAAAGTAACTGGCAAAATAGAAATTAAGACGATCTGTTTGACAAAATTGTTATTTAACTCTTTCCAAATAAATTAACTTATATTTCAGGAAAAAGATAAACCCCTTCCCGTTCTAAGCTCAATGATTTATGGTAGACCAATTAGATCTGTTTATGACAAAGCCGAAACAAAATACCGCAGAATAAATGCAATGGGAGATGTCAAAACGCGGAGTGGGGTATTTATTCCACCAGAAAAATCACCAATGTAACACTATTGAATGAATAATAATGTTAAATAAAATGTTTTAAAAATAACTATTTTATTTTCCGTTCAGATTTTTGATTAGTTCAATTTCATTTTCTATTTTAAAGAAACGTATACTTATATAGGAGGGATTTTAATAATAGTATATTATACACCAAGGTGGTGGAGACTATAATTATTGAAGGGGCGGAGCAAGGCAAGGGAGGTGGGGGTGATGGTGAAGGGAAAGAAAATTCGGATGGAGGAAGCGGTGAAGTATCTGGGGGTGTGGTTGGATAGCCAATTATCCTTCAAAACCCATATGCTGAAGGCTGCAGAGAAGGCAAAAGTAAGGGCAGCGTGGCTGGGAAGATTGATGGGTAATGTGAAAGGACCGGGAGAATGGAAGAGGAGGATAATTGGTAGGACGGTAGAGCAGAGTATGCTGTATGGCGCGGAAGCGTGGGGTGAGAAAGCAGGGATGAATGCGAGGGTTAGACCACTCCTGCGGGTGCAGAGAGGAATACTTTTGAGGGTGGTGCAGGCGTACAGGACAGTGGGTGGACTGGCAGCAGCAGTGCTGTCACGGTCCTATCCATTGGACTTGATGGCTAGAGCCAGACATAAACGCTGGAGGGGTGCGAGCAGAGAGGAAGTACAGGAATGGATGGATGAGGAAATGGAGAGAAGGTAAGATGAGTATGAGGGCGCGCTGAAAGGAGCGATTGGGAGCAGGACAAATTGGGTGGACCGGAAATTTGGAGAGGTGAACTACTTCGTGACGCAGGTGCTCACAGGGCATGGGTCAAGAGTGGGTTACCTTCACAAGATTGGGAAAAGAGAAACTGGAGTGTGCGAGAGATGTGAAGTGGAGGATGATGTGGGACATGTGTTTAGATGTTGGAAGAATGAGGAAGTTTTAAAGAAGCTAGAAAACAAACTGGGAGAGGCGGTGTATTGGGAAAATATGGTGGAGATTATGTTGAGGGGCGAGGAGGAATGGATGGAGATAAGTGGCGTGGTAGAGAGCATGATTAGGGGAAGAGAAGGACTAGCTATGGCATGAGAGAGGTAGGAGTGATAGAGGGAAGAAGATGATGGAGAGTGTGTGAGGGACCGCCGCCCGTCTTGACGTATGCTAGGGTAGTGATTCCAAGGCTGGAGTAACGGCGAGTTTGAGGTGGGTTTGGTTGGTAGGCATCTCAGTTGGGGATGAGTCCAACACTGTCTGGGTACTGGTTGAGGACCCAGTCGAACATGAGGTGGTGGAGACTATTATAATTGAATGAGCACCAAAATTATTTCGCGAGAAATAAGGTGCGAGGCATATTAATGTCTTCACCACCATGGTGTATATACAATTTTTTCCACTACTAGTCAAATTTAAGACAAACATTAAAAATAATTCATCTTTGACGGACGGATCTTTTCCACTAAGTACTGCAATCTCGTTTTTTGTTTCCTTTTTTTTATTCCAAAGAAACGTATACTTATATAAAAAAAATTTAATAATAGTATATTATATACCAGGGTAGTGAAGACTATTATTATTGACTGAGCACCAAAATTATTTCGCGAGTGCTTTGCTCCGAGCGGAATAAGGTGCGAGGTATATAAATTGTGTATGGTGTATATGTTATAGGCAATGTGTATAATGCAGGCATTCTATACAATACCTGGGAAATGTATAGAATGCCGGAGTCGTTCAGGCAATGTATGAAATGATATTCAATAGTTCAACTATTTTACACTTTACCTAGGAAATGTATAGAATACCTAGGCATTGTATAGAATGCCGGTTGAAGCCTAGGTAATGTATGTAATCGATTTTTCATAATCGATTTCACATAAAAAACAACAACCAGTTTCCGTATAAGTACTTTAAATAAACTGTTGGTAACATAATTATAATTTGAAAGGAAATAAAATCTTAGGTAACATCTTTGAACGAACTAAAATAAAGTAATATTAAAATTGCAATCTAGTAACCTTGTAGGTACCTACTTAATAACAAAAAGAAATATTTTCTTAAGTATCTTCACAAGTGCAGTAATCGACACAAAATATATGCGCTACGATATCAAAGCAATGACATATTATTAAAAGTTTTATTATACTTACTAGAGTTCAAAATCAACATTATTAAACTTTAATTCAACTCAAACCTTACTCTGAATAAATAGAAATTAAGAATCTTCTAATAACATAATTATAATTTGAAATAAATAAAATCTTAGATAACATCATGCAAATTGTCTCACCGAACTCTTCCTTTAAGACATATTTTTTTTAAATACAAAGTTTTTAATTTCAATAGTAAAACATCTTCTTGTAAGTAGCCAAGTATATTAAAAGCAGTTACTTATTCTTACAAGATGAACTTTGTGACACTTTGAAATACACAGCAATTTATTCTTAAAGCATGAACACTTTTTGGTTTCACAGTTTACTTTGCAAGTATACACCGAACGAGCTGCAGCTTGTTTACGGGGTAGTCCCGCACCGCGCGCATGCGTCTCCTTCCCGTGGTCGTTCGTTATACACATTGCCTGATGCGATGCGATTCTGACATTTTATAGGCAATGTATGAAATGAATCGTATTATACACATTGCCTGAACGTTTTTGGCAATGTATATAATGCCTAGGCATTCTATACAATACCGGATTATACAGATTGCCTATAATATATATACAATTGTTCCCACTACTAGCCAAATTTAAGATAACGAGAAGCGTTCACCGCGTCGTCTGACTGACAATTACACTGTCAGTTTTCGATATATTATGAACGTACTCGTTATGTCATCAGTCATTTTTAACTGAGCGCGAATTTTAAACTAGTGGCATTATTTTTCAAATAAATTAATCTTGATAGGAAATTTCAAGCAGCAAATACTTTAAAGACAATCTCCCGGATATACAAAATTATGTTGCACAAGTTTTTGTTGAACTACTATCCTTGAAATCTCAATAATAGGAAATTATTCTCAGTTGGCTAGAAGAAGCAATACTTGTCAACTTCAGAACTTGTATATATAGTGGAAAAACAGATTCAATCCTTATAAAAATTTCAACATACGTTCACGGTAGTAGTTATGAAAATAAAAAAAAGTACAGGGAGATTCGTGGCGACCAGCTGTATGTAGGAAACAATATGTCCTAGAGTTTGGGGAAAAGTTCTTATTGGGAAAAGTAGAATTCGATAGATGGCGCTCTGAAATGTCAATTTCATCTTGACAACGAGTAAAACAAATCAGCTGCCGTATAAGCCCTTTGATATTTAAGTAGTTTTATTTTGATGTTTTAGTTATTTTCAGTGTGTGTTTTGTAAAACTTTTGCTTTTTGTTTGATTGTGCTTTAGTATTTTGTGTTGTTAAAATAAATTTTGACTCCTAATATTTTTATTTTTGGAGTAATAGGTATGGTTAATATATTTGTGAAAAGTACAACAAGCGTTCAATTAACTGTTTAGTTTTAGGTCTG
>CAJUYG010000767.1:111188-134917 GCA_910591675.1 Galerucella calmariensis
ATTATGTAGTTAGCTAAGCTAAGCCGGGGGATAGAAAAAAAGCAACTATTGTTTCACTCTCCACCACAGTTTGAACGTATTTTACTTTCACTCCAAAACAACATTTTCTAGATTCCCTGCCTTCTAGTTTCTCTAAGAAATGTGAGATAAACTTTGTTCCCTTTTATACAGAGGATACTTTTTGGAACACACTGTGTCTCTTGACGTTAGCTCTCATATTTAAATTTAGACATTTCGGTATTACCTTAAATTTTTTTTTAATTTATATTTTTAGCGGCGCATGTCGTCAGTGCGCGCTCGCAAGTCATTAACTTCACAAGCAGTAGTATGTCTACAGGTAGATGGTGGCGAAGATGATCCTCCTGAAGCTATGGATGTCAGCTGGCCTTCAACCTTTCGTAAAAGAATTACATATGTGCTCTTAGCTCCAATAGTCTTCCCATTATGGCTTACCCTGCCAGATACGAGATCACCAAGGGGTAAGTAACAGTTTGATAATTTCAACTATATAGCCAAATACTATTACCATCAGAATTGGAAAAAATGCTATTGAATGGGTCACAGACAGCTCAAAAGAAATAGAAAGGAGTAGGATTGGAATGTACGAGATAGGAACCGAAAGCTTGAGGATAGACACAAGTATTTTCCAAGAAATAAAGAAAGTGTGTCCAGCTGAATATTGATAAAAGATATAGATGACAAAGGATTATCAACTTGTCGGATAGTCAAGGAGCTATCAAAGCACTGAGGAATGCCTATAAGAAAACACTATCGTAAACTTACTGTGGATTCCAGAACACACTGGAATAGAAGAAAATGAAATATCAAATGAACTAGCAAAGAGGGAGGTTGGAACACCCTTTTGAGGAACGAACCCTTTTGTGGTATCAGCTCCAATAAAATAAAGAAAGAAATAGGCAGAACCGAAGGAAAGAGAAGATCTGAGCATTGGAAAAATCGAGTAAGGACTACGAATCAAGGACACCTTCTGGTGACAACAAACAACTAATAACAAATGAATCAGTAATCCAGAATTCTAGGGAGTATCATCTAGGAAACTACTGGATATAAGAGAGACACAATAAATCTCTTAGGTCTCAGTGAATGACACTATACATACATAGATGCCATACAGGGTAATCCATTGTAAAGTGTTGAAATAAAACAAAAAAAGTCATAACATGGAACACTGGTTCAAAGCTGGTCATTAATATAAACTAAATAATATCCGATTACATTTATTCCAATTTAATTTTATATTTGATTTAGGTAAGAAATTCTTTCCCGTAACATTTATTGGGAGCATCATATGGATAGCGGCGTATTCATATCTCATGGTTTGGTGGGCCAATATGGTTGGAGAGACTGTCTTAATTCCACCAGAAGTGATGGGATTGACATTTTTGGCGGCAGGTACCTCCATTCCAGATCTCATTACCTCCGTTATCGTAGCCAGAAAAGGATTCGGTGACATGGCTGTCTCATCTTCAGTCGGCAGTAACATTTTTGATGTTACAGTCGGGTGAGTATAGTTTATTTAAGGTAAATACAATACATACAAGGTTGAAGTGTTTATAACAAGGAGCTTACATGAATAATATGGGATTATACTGATATGGAAAATAATATCATACACCACAAACACCAAACAAGGGTTATTTCGGTATAAAATTTTAAAAATAAAAACTATTTAAAAGGGAAATTTCTCTTATCAATAAACAAAAATAAATCAAACTAGAGAAGACAGTTTGAAATTTATAATGTAACTAATAAAAAATAAACTAAAATTTGAATTAAAGTTGACAAAATAAAAATAAACAAATCACCTGAAATATATTTGAACTTTAAACCGAACTTTAAACAGAAATCTTGATAACTTCTTTCTAGTTTATTAAAATCCTTTTCATATAATATCAGAATCTTAAAAAGCTTCATTAAAGGTGTCTTGGCTAAAATTAATCTTAAAAGAAAGAACCTGAAAAATAAAAAAAAAATTATTAGTTAGGTTTAGTAGAAATAGAAAGAGTATAATTATGAACATAGTTAACTAGGAGTGAACTTAGATTTGTCAATTCGAACGGAAGAAAGGACCTTAGTAACAGAAATGAAAACAAATGTCAAATAATTTTTAAAATTTTGGAATTAAACGATAAAAACTAAAATGAAGTATTTAAAGACATTAATAAAAAACTTTCATATTAAAAAAAACAAAATTAAACATTCAAGTCAAGTAATAAAAATTAAAAATCATTAAATGAATTTGATTGGTCAGCTGATAAAAAAAAACCTAAAACTAAGAGACACATGGTTGTTGATTTAAAAAAAAAAATTACGTTGTTATTGATTAGAAACGGGGAAGAAAGCGTCCCTTAGCTAGAAGAGATACAGGATTGAAAAGAAAATTTCTTTTATTGTTGTTAAAATAATTGAAATTTAAGTTAAAACAAAGTAAAAAGTGAAAATATATAGTGAAGAAGTGTTACTAGCCTTTTACAACAAGTTCCTGTTAAAATTCTGTGGTAAATATCCACTTAAATTAATGAAACCTTCAAATAAATCCTTAATGAAAACTCTAAGAGGACATTTATACTGAAAATTCCTCAAGCTGACGACGGAATCTGAGCGAAGCAATCCAAATCAAGGACTGACAGGCCCAGATCGGTCTGAAACATAAAAGGAAGTAATTATTAGAATTTCAAAATGTAGAGGAAAAAAGGTATTTGATAAACTATAATTTGAATCATCAACTTACATGTGTGTGGTGATAATAAAATTTTGATATTTGTATCTCATCTTTGAGGTTGTAGAGTCGTCCATTTTGATAAAAACAGATGTTTTCAACCAGTAGCATAAGAATAATTTGTATACTATATCCCTTTTACATATTGTGTGAAAAAGGAGTTGCATAATTTGTGTAAGAACTAGATGTTAATTTTCATTAGTATGCATGTTCAGGAGTGAAATACCATTTAGGTAAGAGTTTAAAAAATTGTCTTTGTATATTTACTTTTCAAATCTGTATAAATACACCTAACAGTAAAAGAATAAAATTTATTAATATTTCACAAATTACAAAACTGATTTTTCTTTCATTTCGATAAGGTTGGCAAAACTTAGCTCACTATCAAACAATTTAAAGGGCAAGGACACAGGACCGGCCTAAAAGTTTTCAAATACAATTGAAGTTATAAAAAAAAAATAAAAAAAGGTAAATAGAATTGATAAGAAATTTTCTTTAAAAAACAAATAAAGTATTTAATACCTGAACTCACCCTGAGTGATAAAGAGTTCTCAAAAAAGGTAAGTGGTGTATGATACCAATAACCATAAAATAAATTTCTTAAAATCATTGGCGGCCAACAAATAAATACTTCAATACAAACAAAATAAAAAATTTAATAATAATTATAACACACAACACACACAAAACACAAAATTCATATCAATACAGAGCTATTGTCAATAATATAAACACTTTTGACCCTTAAGCTATACTAGCGCCAATAACTTTCCACCTTTAGACGGACACTTTTTAAATATAGTTTGCGCTTCTTATAATATCTAGTATCCATGAACTAGATGATACCTAAAAGCAAACATTACGTCGGAATAAAGAAAAATGCTCTTGGATACTGAAGTATAGAGATGACCTCTTGGGATATATCGTCTGGAATATATGCGTCTATGTATAAACAACCGTTCTCAGGCATAAAATAATTTTATGAGAAAACGCAGGTCATGCAATATCTAATCGTATCGTTTCAAACGTAGAAAATTATTTAAATTCACCGAATTGGGGGTAGAAGAATGAAAAGAGAGATTGATATTTTTTTGTTTCAGTTTACCAGTGCCTTGGTTGCTATATGGCATCATTTATGGAAAACCAGTAGAAGTAAATTCAGTGGGAATGGTGTGTTCCATTACAATCCTTTTTATGATGCTTATTTTCGTGATCATGTCTATAGCCTGCTTCCGATGGAAGATGAACAAAGGACTTGGTTTTACCATGTTCATGCTTTATTTCGTGTTCGTCGCTGTATCGTTAATGTTCGAATATCAGTACCTCGTATGTCCTTTTTAATAACGCGAGGGTACAAGCAGAAACAAACTACAGAAAATAAAAGAATATTTATTAAAAATTAACGTGAAATCAGGTAAATTCAATGTCGTGTTTCGAACAGACGATTTTATTTCTGGGATTAAACTAATCGAAATTAAAATAAGTTTGATTTTAGAATTGTATGAATAATGCAATCAATGCAGTAAACATTTTCATATCGAAAAAGAATTCGAAGATGCTATATAGGATCGACTTAAGACTTTTTAAAAATCGTTAAGAAAGTTGTTAATTGCTTGATAATAAAATAGTTGTATTGTAATTAGCCTGTAATTAGTTATAAACAAATTAAATAACAACAGAAAGACTTAATTAATTCTTACCAAAATCACAGAATACACCAGCCAAACAAGAAACGAAAGCCGGCGTAAATCCTTTGATGTCTTGGGGGCAAAATTTCGTGACCTTCAAACTGACGTTGACATATAACGGATCAATTTACACTGAGAAAATTGTTCAAAAAATGTAAATTAAATGTTAACTACACGCAAAAAAGTGAAACCAAAGAATCTCAAAAAATAATTGTTTATTTTTATGACTTGTTTCGACAAAGTTTCAATTGTTCAACTCAATTTATAAATTGTTCAAGTCAATTCAACAGCTTAACAAATATTGTGAAAAAAATATAAATATAAGTTTTAGCTTCTGTTTTTGGAGTAGGTACCATCCATTTTTAGAAATAATGAGCTATTGTTCAACCAAATGATTCTTATTTTTCATATTGTTATAGAAATTATACATATGTGTAAGTGTGTTTTTATGTAGCACTATATGTAGGATAGGCTGAGTCTGAAAACCAATACAATATAATAATAGATTATATATTTATAATATCAGTTTACAATAGAAAGAATTTCAGTAAATGATGATAAAAAATTACAATAAGTATGGTGCTTGAATATAAAATTTTTATTATTTCACCAGATTCTGAATTAAATTTTACACCCAGAGAAAATGTATTGATATCTGTGACAACGAAGTTAAAAAAAGGAAGCGACAGTAAACTTTTCTCCATAGATATCGAAGTTTTGTTGTGTTTTTCAATTATCCATCCATCACTTGAATGACAGCCACGAATTGCACAAGTCTTTGGCGCCATAACCAATAAATGAAATTTTGTAAACAAATTTTATCGTTCAAAACACAAGAAAATATGTAAATGATCAAAAAGCTTACAACAAAGAAAATTCTTTGGTTAACAATAAAATCACATGTCTTTGACAGATAATGGGCTTAAAATGGCGACTGTCAGACATGCGCACTTCTGTTATTTAACGTCGGTCTATTTCTGCGACTGAGGCTAATCACCGACGCCGGGAGCACTCTACCCCTAACCGGAAATTTTGGCGAACCCACTAGTGTTCCAACCAGTGGTAGCGTTCTTTAACGCTTTAACGCTTCTTGTTGGGATGGTGTATTCTGTGCCAAAATTATATTTTGAATTTTGACAAATTCCAAGTTTCACAAATAAAAAATTTGGCATATTAATTTTCCATTTTTGATTTGACAGCTAGTTGACAGCTGTGGAGAGGTGGGATTAAATATTTGACAGCTAGTTGACAGTTTAGCATCAACATAATGCGAGAAAAGGTCATTTTGTGCCTATAACTTTTTTTTGGGACAATTAATTTTATCAAGAACCTAAAATTTTGTTTCTTTTGACTTTGAATTGATTAACATTAGTTTGAAATACGACATTGAAAGCTTATTCAGAGAACATAGCCACAATGCAATTGTTATTACAAATTGATAAGCACTCTATATGTAACAAATGTACAGATTTAAGTGAAAAACGAAAGTAGTTCTGAATAAGAATGACGACTGGAACCGCTATATAGATTTGGATTCGAAATTTCTCTATTATGTTGAAAAGTAAAAATGTTTGTAGACAATATTTTCACTGATTGAGAAGTTCTAATTAGTGTTCATGATTGACGAAACTTTTAAGAATATCATTAGCCATTGCTTATGAAACATGTAACCCCATTTATGGAAGCCTGTTCAAAATTGTTCCAAGCAAATTACAATCTTTCTTTGAGCTGCTCGATGATTTCAGATTTGTTCGAAAATTCCGCAAATTGAATAATCAACTGGTTCTAAGCCTGGGCTGTTGGGAGGCCACATCTCTATCTCAATATAATCCGAGCCAGTACATTCTTGTACTTATTCTGTTCGAAAATGTAATTGCCACAAACATCTTCAATTTTAGCTACAAAATTTGCTGTTGATATGTTTGTGAATTTAGTTCCACTCCGGCTTCAATAAATATTATTAGACTAGATTTTCCCAGCATGGATACTGCCACAGGCACTATAACACTTTTTTAAACTAGTTGTAAACAATATTTTCAAATTTTTAAAATACTCGCCTTGGCCTGTCGATATCTTTTGAAACTTGTGTATTTATATTCGATAATCTCGAAAGTCCTGAAACTAATGGCCAGGTGCACAATATAAATACTAGATATAGAGACCTCACGAGACTCAGTGTGTAGGGGAAATATCTACTTCAAATCGCTTAACATAATTGGACAGAGACTTTTCAATCAGTTATCAATGCAACTAAAAATGTTTTGGCATCCTTTAAGATAAAACTGAAGGAATGTTGAATGTTGCTAATTGCAATAATACACTCGTACTGTTGCTTATATTATTGGGACCTTTATCAAACATTGACACAAATTTGAATTTGTCAATCAGACTAGGTGTTCATGATATACAGTTGAATATGAGTATAGTTTTTGGAATACCTTTTACAATTTTTTTCACTCATTGGTTACATTTTGAAGAAGAAAATAATATCATAGCATTGTTTATAAATATAGAAAAAAAATTATTCTTTGTTTATTATATAATATATAATGTAACACTTGTTGTTAAATCTCACAAAATATGCACTACTAAAATTAATATTGTGTTGGGGTATCCAATCCCGTTGGCATTTGATGAAAAGAAAATAAGAAAAATATATTCAATTCCGTTTGAATGAGCGGAGCATGAAGAAATGAACCTTCCATGACTTTAGTTCAATCAAATTAACAGTTCTCTGATACATTTAGAATTATTGCCGTCAACAGAACTACCACAAGTTTCCCAGATTTATTTATAACAAAACTGAGTTGCAAAACAACAAACCAAAATTAGGGTGGATTTCACATTTTTAATTTTCTAAATGGCAAAAACTTTTTGGTGGAAAATTAGTCAAATTTGATCAGGTCATGAAAACCAATTTTGCTTATTTGCTTAAGCAATCATTGTAACCAGCAATTTATTCTGGACATGATTACGAACCAAATCCCATTCAAATAATTTTTGGAGGACTTGCGCCCATTCCACCAAGTCTAATAGTATTTCTGTTCTCCTCTCATTTTCTTCATCTCTTTCCATAGAGCTGCCAGTACGGATTAATTGAACCAGTAGACCCATGATCAGTTATTTTTATCCACTGTTACTACAGTCTTTCCCAAAGCAGTCACAACAAAAGCGATAAATTTTATAGTACGTAATGCTCAAGTATATTTGATAGACTCTCATCTCTAGCTTGATTCTCTAAATTCTATCTTAGCTCGATTCAGAAGGCAGTAAATTATTTCGGGTGCATTCTTTGGATCTTTTTGTATTTTTCCAGTTTATTTTTCCAATGCTTCCAGTTTTTTCAATTGAATATATTGTTCCAAAACATTTCTACCAACACGCTTGTCTTGGAAATATCCTAAAGTTCGACTAGAAGTGTCCTTGGGTTAGACCTGAGTATTTTTTAGATTATCAGAGCTGGAAAACTTCCTACAATAACTCAGGATATCCTAGGAGCTTTGCTTACCACATCAATGATAGAAAAAAAGATAAATATAAGCTTGAGAAATGGAAATACTTCGGGCATGGTCTGTGTAATAAAATCCTAGGAAAACATGTCGGTGGACATGTTACAGCTTGTTGGATTATAAGATAGCGAAGAAGCTCAATAAAAATTGAATCAGAGATGTTTGAACATATTTTGTTACCTCTAAAGTCATGGCAAGTGATAAGTAGGTTGTTCGGTAGGTATAGAACTAGATGAAAATTAAGTCATCAATAAGGAAAAACTTATAATTAGTATATTAATGGAAACAACGTTGAATTCACGATTATTAAGAGAAGATCGATTCCAAACAAATCTCGAAAATATCTTCTCCACTCAATAGCAATAATAAATTAATATTTTTGGTAATGGTTACGAGAGAAGATATTAGAAACAAACCATAGACACAATAAAGTACAATTGCTTTTCATATAAAAAGTAGGTATGTCTTAGTTGTTATCAATAGTCTTATGATATTAGATAAATTTTTAAAAAAATTTTGTATAACAAACGAAAACCGGGTGCACCTTGAACTAAATAGATTGTTTCGTAAATTATCAAATTTTAAATTCTTACTTGATCAAGGATATAGATACAATCAACTGCTAACCACTCACCATATTTTATATCTGATTGTTTGGTTTACCTACTTGAAATGTTAAACTACTTCACTGATCCCTTTTCTAGTAAAAATTGTCACATCAGCTTTCAGACGTAGATTCTGATTCCCAGATTCTCGAGCATTGCATTCAGTAAATATTAACAATAAAATAGAGTCTTTCACCAACCTCTGGCGGCAGAATTCGTAGCTGGTCACTACTCAGCGGATAATTTTACATTGCCCTAAGGTGGGTTTACATTATAAGACCATGGCAAATAAAAATATCATCTCACTTATAATTGAGTAAATGAAAAAGAACGCGCAGATTATTGATGTAAGCTGAGATATCTGTCAAAAAGGGCGCATCTTATGATTTAAGAGTTATTGACATTAGTGTTACAATAGAAGACCTCGTTTCTTCACCTTCATCTCCATATAATGTTAAAAACGAACTATGATTTCGCAGTCTTAAAATTCTTGAACTAAGAACTGGCACTCGTCTGCCTCAATCCGTCGGTATTAAACTTAATAATCCAATGTTTGCGATGCTATGCGAACCGGTCCGAATCGCCTAGTGGGCGCTTAGTTTAATATGGGATGTAAGTTAAATCATGAGTGGGACGTGGAAACAGTAGTGAAAGAATGCCCATGGAGTGTACAGTGTTTGAATGAAAAGATTATAACATTAAAACCTGTCTTTGCAATATTTCTTACTCACGTTTTTGCGATTAAAATGAAAAACAGCATTGCTATATGGACTTATGTGGAACGGCACACGTACTGCACTGAAACTGACAAATGCGCACAACTTTTTCCACAGAGAATACTTTACAGAAACTGGTAAGAATTTTCATGCGATTCCGAATTTTGTATACGATATCTGGGATTTAGAATCTACGTATGAACGGATTTTTCAGCTAATGGAGCCTTTTTCGCCATATTTATTTCACGTGTAGGATAATTCAAAAATTGGCTCCAATATAACAAAAATTTCAATTAAATTCATCAATGTATTCGAAAGTTATAGATAGAACTTTTATATGAATAAAGACTGACTGTTTATAATGAAATGGATAATTAAAACAATATAAAACAACCAAATTACAAGTCTAAAATCTAACAAAATAACTATTTTTCCTCAGGACGACTGTCATTAGTGTCAGTTGTCACTTGGTAGACATGCATTATACGAGAAAGATTTAATTTTGCACGTCTTGCATCTGTATAGCTAATTTTCAGCTTTAAGTTGGTTGAAACCTTGAAAATAAAAATATATTCCATATCAAACAATGTTATCAAATACACAAATCTATTTATTTCAAGTTGGCCTAAAAACTTCCCGAAGAATGTTGAGCTGTGTAGATATATATATTACTGATAGTGAAATATATACATATCTGGCTTGTAGATAAATATTAAAAAAATATAGAATATAAAGTGGAGATAATAGTGTACATAAAAATATAACTGTTTGTCGTGAAAAATATAAATAATTATTACTCTAAAACAACGCCTATGTTTTGTTTTGAATATTATGTGATACAAATCTATCAGAATTTTAGTTGAAAGTCGCACAAGTGCATTTTTTTTAAATGTACCAAAAAAATTGTTCCTTAAATACTTTTATTTATATTTTATACTGAAATATGGAATGTGGCTTTAAAATATGTCCTTGAAATAATTACGTTATCAACTATCTATTTGTTAATTTATCTATTGTCTTTGATTAATGAAAAATAATAATATTACTGGGTGTGGCAGATGTTCCACGTACCCAAATTTTTTGCCGGTAATGTTTGAAGCTATCAAGTCGATTTTTGTTGATAAAAATTGTACAGAGTGATTTATTAATGAACGTAAATAAAATATGACTTGGTATAGGAAAAATCCAATACTCTAATAATGATATACAGAAACAAAAACTGAAATTATGTATTGATGAACAGTGGGAGCTGTTTATTTTGTTTAATAATGGCCGTTTGGGAAATAAAAAATTAACATCAATACAAAAACAGTTTTAATAAGAGCATCTAATCGAAGCACAACAATGCGACCAGCTCAGACTCCAAGCAATGAGCATACTAGACGAGTAAGCAGACCTATGCCAACATAAACAATGTAAAAATTTTTATTTAGCATGATTTTGCAAATGTTGCCATGTCGTATTATTTAAATACTTGAATTACTTGTTGTTTCTTAATATATCTTTTAAGAATGATTATAAAAATTTCATTTAAACATGAGAGAATGTTCATAAACAGGATGTCAATTTGAAGGTTTCTGTAATTCTGCATTTTTCAGTGAGTATGACTCAACCGTTTATATTAAATGTTATATTTTTTGACAGTTGTTTGTTTTGATTTTCACCAAATATGTTATGGTTGTTAAATTCAACAGAGGTGGTTATTGTGAAGAAATTTTAAGGCAGATGAATTTAGGATGCTTTATTTATTGGAACTCGTTGATTGTCACCGTGTAAAAAAAATTCTGTACCAGAGACAGGTTGGTCTCAAGCAGCCATGCGATGACTTGTTGGTTCTTTGGGTTTGTTAATTGTTAGCAAGAGCTGAAAGTCGTGGTATGGAAGGAAGCATAAAAGCACCACAAGCCACTGTTAAAAATGTACTTAGTGCGATGTATATTTCCAATTAATTTAAATCCTCACACAGCACGTCACTGCTCTTGGAATTTGTGACCGTAGTGTGTATTGATATCCTTGTTCTGGAATGAGAGATAATACTAATAATAATTGCATTTATCCTTCGCCTCCTAAAAATATATGGCATAGGTATATAAAATATATTTGGCACGTCGGATTCGAGTACTACAATTAGATGCTTCTTTTTCAATAAGGTGCAGTTAAATAATAGTTATTTACGTAATTTACATAACGTGTTTACGTACAACGCTTTATCTAATTCCTCTCTTTTATAATTTTTAATAAAATCTTCAATTACAATGGTAATACTGAAGTAGATTGAAATGGTGTAGAAGTATTGTAATGAAGTATTCACCTAGAAGATTGACTTACTTCAAATAACTGTGTCCTTAATGATGTTTTTTTTCTCTTATTCTTTTGGGAATCAAACCACAATAATGTTTTTTATTTTTTATTTCGACGTTTCGGTAGCGTTCCAGCTACCGTTATCAAGATTAACTAGTAATAAAATTAATAAAATAATTTTTGGTCCCTATCTGACACAACGAAAAAATATGACAACTAGACAATCAATAATATTTTGAAGTTTAAGACTACAAAACTTTGTTGTCCAATACTTTGAGATCTATCCTAACAAAAACGAAACCAAATTCTATTTAGGTGAAACATCTAGACCATTGAAAGTCCGAATAAGTGAACATAAAAAATACATCAAAGATAGGAAGTTCTTTAAGTCAGGTATTTGTAAACATGCTTGGGAAGAGGGGCATAAAATTCAATGGGATTCGACAAAAATAATATTGAAAGAGCCCAATAATAAAAGACGAAAAATCAAAGAAAGTGCTTTAATACAACTAAATGCAGATAAATGTGTAGCTAGTATTTCAGCCGAATGTAGTCAAATTTAATAATAATAATAATAATAATAATAATACATTTATTATCCACATTAAGTATATAACAGAAACACAATATAGTGTAGGATGAACATTACAAAATAGCGACAATTATTCGAATGTTTCCAGCTGATGTGGATAAATGGCTAGATTGGTTCAGGTTCAGACGAGTAGTCCTTTCCTGCTCTTCCACCAATGCCAGTAAATATAAAATACTTAATAAAATATAAAACTAACACTTATTGAACAATACATATCAACAAGAAAATGACAAATTTTAAACTATGAGTAATTAAAATAATATATATATACATAAAAATATTAAGATATAACAAGTGGAAAGAGAGGGTGATGTAAGCAAGAAGGGATTAAGGAAGGGGTATTTATTTCTGCAAATCAAAGAGATAGTTTTTGTACTTTTGTTTAAATGTCAAAGCCGAACATCGAAGATATGATGGATTTAGAGCATGTATTTTATTGATGTGGACTGCTATGCCATATGAAAACGAACGTTTGAAAATAGACTTGTAAAAACGTGGAATACGAAGAATTGTTTTCTTCCTCACATTCAAATTGTGGATATCTGTTCTGAAAGTGAGTTTAGTATGTAAATAAGCCGGCGTATTTGTGGTATATATTTTATGATAAAAAACTGCTAAATGTAAGTTTCTACGATTAAACATGTTTAACCATTTTAATTCTTTAAATTTGTGCGAAATTTTTTGAAATTTCCTTATTCCATAAATCAGTCTAATACAAGAATTTTGTATCTTTTGTATTCGTTGACGATCTTTAGCATCAAGACATGGGCCATATACTGTGTCACAATGGTTTAAATGAGAGAGAACTAAAGCATCACATAAATTTTTTTTGGTTTCGGTAGATAGTATATGTCTCTGAGGATAGATTAATTTTAATGAGGCGTAGGCGCTTTGTAATTTTGCTGTAATGTGTTCTCTAAACCGAAATTTCGTATCAATTATTAGGCCTAGAATTTTGCAGTATCTTTTAACCGGAATATCAGTTCCATTAATTTCAAGCGAAATATTATTCACTATAGTTTGACGATACTCTTCACCACAGAAATATAGAACAGCTGATTTACTGGGATTAATTTTCAGGCAGTGTTTTTCTGATATTTTCAAAATATCATTGAGATCTCTATTTATTTTATGAGAGGCTTGGTTACCAATGTAAGAAAGAGAAATTTCCAATAATCATTTACCTGCGTTATCAGGATAGCATCATAAGTTTTTATCCAGGTTTTCTTATGATTTATCATTGGAATAGTTGTTAATCGATACACACTTCAATACACAAAATCACCAAACTGAGTTATATATGCTTTGAAAACAAAAATGATCATACACAAAAAAGTAACAACAAACGCGTTTTATTAACAGCATTTCCAAAATAAGCTGAAAAAAACGCGCTATCCCAATAAACACCGTTCCTGGAACGTGCCCTTCACTGGATTCCATTTCTAGTAGACTATCATATTGTTAGAATGTCATAAAATAAAATATTTTATTTCACATTTCACCAGAGGTGTGATCTACTATGAATGGACCTTAATAAAATTTGACAACAAAGTTTTGTAGTCTTAAACTTCAAAATATTATTGATTGTCTAGTTGTCATATTTTTTCGTTGTGTCAGATAGGGACCAAAAATTATTTTATTAGTTTTATTACTAGTTAATCTTGACAACGGTAGCTGGAACGCTACCGAAACGTCGAAATAAAAAATAAAAAAAATTATTGTGGTTTGATTCCCAAAAGAATAAGAGAGAAAAGAATAAGTAATGCCACAAGGAACTTACAGAAGATACTTAATAATGTTGTTTTCAATGTTTATAAATCTTAAAATACTATTGAATTACAATTGTCAGTTTAAATAATGAAATAATTGTCAGTTTTGACAGAACCTAATCAATAAATTATTCTTTGAAACTCAAACAGTTACGTAAAGTTTTTACATAACTATTTTTCATAACTGATATATGAAGGTTATGGAAAATGTGACGTTACCTAACGTCAAGGAGTGTCACATTTGATAGCGGAATTAGATAAATGATTGAATGGGGCTTATATTAAAAACCATGGTTGCATGCAAAACTGTTCTAAGAATAAATAGACAGCTGCTCTATAAATAGTAGATAATGATCATGGCACAAATTTACAAAAATAACAATAAATTTTATGTATTTACAATTTTTATTTATTTGAAGCAATCATCTATGAGTATATGATATATAATGTGTTTTGTTTAAGTAGTTTAACGTTGTTTAAAATATTTCAAATTTGTATGAAACATAACCTAATACTTTTATGTGAAAAATACCAGGTGTCCCATTATAACTTTTAAATAAATAAAGACGAAAAAAAAATAATCGAAAACGGGAATAATAAATGTAATAACTTACTTGTATATCTGTTAATGAGAGGAGTGACAGACAGAAAAAAAAGGATGACACTTACCTTAATGCTGTTCCTAAACTGAATCAGGATAAGGGGTTGATTTATCGAGAAAAGCAACTGAAGAAGATATACAGAAGAGGACGGAAAAATAATCGTTCCAATCACCTTTCCCGTTCTTTATAGCTTCTTCAATCAAAATTAACCAATGACCCAGATTCAGTTTATGATTACGCTTGGCAACGTCGGTGAGAAGAGCTACATTTATAGGCTCCTCTAATAAACTATGCAATTAATAAAACGTCATCGATCCAATTCATTTGCCTCATAGCTGTTGGATCAAATGGATGAATATCACTTATGCCGCTAGTTGAACGGCGCTATTTACTACACTCTGATTTACTGCAGAGGCTAGGATATTGTTTGAACCTTGGTCTGAATCAGATTGAACTGGTAATCAAGCTAGTTGACTGCGACATCACTGCTAGTTATTGACATGCTTAGCTGCGTAGAGCGGGATGCTAGCAATATTAAAGTCGGCTTGTCATATGACGAACTCTATCGTTGTGTCCAATTATATGCTTCCAAAATACTGGGAAAAAAACATATAATGGGAAGCCTGATATTTAGACTAACATGTCCCTTGTTGTTATATTATGGTTTTTATGTACGCTCACCTAAATTATAAAAAAAAACTATTGGAATAAAGTTGTGAATAATAATGTATACAGACAGTCTGACAACAATCATTAATGCTTTAGACCTGACCTACGCAACGTAAAAACTAATACTCTACTTTTTATACGTTGCCATCAATATTTTGCGGAATATACGAATATAAAATGACCATTGTATTGTTATTGGTTGTCCTATTTGTAATTGTACAGGTAGAAATTGGGTATTCTTAAGCCGCGTCCACATTATGTCGAATGGTGACGATCGACAACGCCGATCCAGTGTGGATGGTCGCCCGACATTGTCCATGTCGGGTCGAATCGAATGCAACTCGACCCAAGTCTGCCATAGCAGCATAATTGCCATAACAGCATCTTCTGCATCACACATAATTGAAAATTTTAATGCAGCAAAACCAATTCAGAATATTTCCAGTTATGATAATGGCGCGGCGATGTATGTCGAGTTGAAACTCGAACGTGTCGAATGAGATTTGCCGATCGACCTTGTCGATCAGCATAATGTGGACGCAGCTTTAACCACTTGGCACAATCCGCAACTGGATTGTAGATCCCTTTATAGTAAGCACAGTACATGGATGTAAGTACAGAATCAATCACCAACATTTCATAGTGTTTCAATGCATCAATATAACTTTAGAGGCTTACAATTTATTTGAACTTTTACATTATTTTCACCGCATTTTCCTGCTCCCTGTATATGTAGTTATTTTATTCTCATAACCCTAAATATATCTCAATGGTCGATCTGTACATTGTACAGGTCTAAAGAAAATTATAAAGCATTAATATTGACCAATTACTGTGATGTAACTCTATCGAAAATATATCGATTATAAATAAGTGTAAATTAAGAGACATTATTATCGATAGCTTATAAATCCTACAAAATTTTCAAAAGTATGTAAGGAAAGATATATTTATGCACATTTCAAGAATAATATTCAGTTATCTTTTTATGATGAAATAATGGTCAGGCAAATGTGTTTATTTATTTATTTTATTTAATAATATACCACAATGATCATACAGAAAATATTATTTTGTACAGTTTTAAAATTTTCTTAGAAGAAATGAAGTTACATGTGAACATGTTGAAACATTGTAAAGAAATATATAATAAAAAATAGTCCAGTAGCGAATAGGCATATCATATTTCGGAATCCTGCTTATCTTGTAATATTACACTACTTTAGAACTTACATAGAATCTTTAGAAGGAATATTGTTAAACTGTTGAGAAGCATATGAACATTTTAAATCCTACTGTTGCAATAGTTTGTATTGCGTGGAAACTAGCATAAATTATATCAGTCATATGTCCATTTTTGTAACATTGACAATAATAGAAATATAATATTATTTATACATTTTTAACTAACAGTTATTTTTCCTGAATAATGTGTTATAATACTTACTTTTTAAACAATGTAAAACTACTTTAAAAATTTGATTCATAATAAAAATATAAAAATAGCCTTCAATAACTTTTGTCATTTTAATTAGATCGTAAAGAAAACAATAAAATAGAAAATTTAAACATGATTGTCTTATGATAAGGATTTCTTTTGTATTTTACAGTTGATGTCATTATACATTTTCAATTTTGTACTTTCATAGGTATTTTCATGTACATAACCAACGTTATATGTCAAAACGTGAAGAAAAACATTTTTTAAATTGTTAAAAATATTTGCATATAAAAATACTGCTCACAAAAAAAATATAGCGAAGGAACTATATTTTGAAGTCATCTACAAGATGTGAATATTTCTCGCAAAAAATCCTGATAATAAAATTTGAAGATTTGAAATAAAACTTTAGCTCCATTATGTAAGAATCTGAAAATTGTTACTTCATTCAGTTACATAAAAATACATAGAAAATATATAAATTTGTCTAGTTAGAAAACTATAGACAAGCTGCAGATGGGAATTGAAAATTTTAGAAGAATTATGAAGGTGAAAAAGTAGATAAAGTTTACGAGAGAAGGGGTAATTTATTATATAAGGAAATAAAATAATAAGATTGATGGTTAAAGCGGTAAGATGAAATAATGGAAGAAGAAAGAATACCAAAAAACAATAGTCTGCAAAACATCATTATATAAAAAACAGAAATGAAGAACAAGAAAACAATGGCCAGAAGCAATGATGAAGGACTGGTGAAGATCCAAAACTAAAAGTAGAGAGTTGTGGGCCTGAATGGAATGGACTGTACCTTTAAACGCCACTGGCGGATCTGAGGGGGAAGCCATGGGGGCCATGGCCCCCCCTTGATATTGGTTCAACAACCAGAGTCTGGATATGCAACTAAACCTTTGATTGGTTTTCAACAAGAATGAAACACACGTTATATGTTTTACAAACCAAAATTATTCGTTGTATTGATTCAATTGACTCAAACAATCAAACATCCCAAATCCACATGTTTTTAAATTTCATACGAGACGTTCATCATCCAATATAACCATGAAACAAAACATATCCTTCTATGCCATGCGAATGTGCAAAACACAGGCGGCTAAATCAAAGGGCGGCAAAACAGATTATAACGATAGAAGGAAAATAATTATTTTCAGAGACTGTGCTCTTAGTACAAACAGTGACCAAAGACATATCTCTCTGAACAATAATTTTATCAAGTTTTTGTTCCAGTTGTTTTATTTTGAGAGTTTATTATTTATTAGAATTGTGGAATTTTGTTTTTGCTTGTTTCGCCATATTTTGTTCAATCTTATTTATATTATTGTTCACTGGTTTCAGTTGTTTCAAATAAAGAAAATATATATTTATATATAATTCATTTCTATGGATTTTATTACTTTGGTTATAAATTTCCATTAACTCAAGCCCCCCCCCCTGAAAAACTCCCTAGATCCCACTAAAGTACAATAACTCGGTCAAAAGGAATATTTTACGTGAGTGTATTAGTTTACGTATGAACAAATCTTAATGAAACACCCTGTAGTGTACATGAATACCTCACAACACACGATGTTTAATAGTGGGTAAATATCTCGCATAATATAAATCGAATAATTCTATGAAATGACAATTAAGCCAGTGGCGTGGACTGAAGGACGGACAAAATTCCCCTTGTCTATGACGGATTTCTAAGCAGGGAACAGAGACTACATTATAAATGAATCTGAATGTTTTTCCTTACGTTTAAAGGTGTAATACAAAATTATCAAAAAGACTTGAAGTAAAGACCAAAAAAATTTTTTAAATTTTGATATACCATAATTTTTTGAGTAATTGGTTTGAATTTTCATATGCTAGGCTATTTTTTGAGTAAAATATTTATACTTATCAAAGAATCCCCCTCTATTTGCAGTTTGATAGAATTATAAAATAGTTATATCAAAATTGTGACATATGACTAAATGTAAAATCAATTGACTTTAAATTTTGGCATTAAATATATATATATATAATCAGAACCTTAATATACCCTAAGGTGTTAAGGTGCATTAAATATAAATATTCTATAAATTTTTATTAACCTATCAAATATATGAAAGTATAAAGTTACAGAATGCAATAACTGATTAGTATTGTACGAATTTTTTCTGTAGCTTCATATTCACTCTGTTAAATTTGTTGGATATTATTGTATTTATTGTTAAATAAATATTCGTAAACGAGCTGAAGCATATTGGCAGACCAAAGAATAATTTGCTGGTATCTGAAAACAGTTATGAATATTTATAATACAAAATTGTAATTTTTTCCTATTTTGAAAATTTTCTACAGCATAAATAACAATAAACACATTAATATAATTTGTTTTATTATAAAAATAAAAAAAAATTGTTAATAGTGTATCTTGTAGATTGTTATTACTAGAAAATTTTTATTAATATAGTACACTAATGATAAAAACCAGTTTATGGTATGTTAATTTTTGCTGACAATATAACGTATATAAACAAAAATGTTTTATTCATCCTCCTAAGAACAACACCGTTCAAAAGAGAGAGATAGCAATTATTCTATGTGTCAAACTCACAATCACATCAGTTCCTTCGACCAAAACACAACGGTTAAAAGTAAAAAGGGGCGATGAACACACGCCCAACTGTTTTGGTGGCACTATTATTGTGAGAGAGTTTCACACATAGAATAATTTTTGTCTCTCTCCTTCAAATATTGCTGTAGACCCCGTTTCACATAACAAAAAAGCCACCAGAAGTTTGCTAACTGTAAAAAATTCGGGAAGAGCATCAATAACGAACGAAATGACTGTATTTTGATATAAAGACAATAATTTTCTCAGATTGAACAGGGGAAATATTCTATAGATTTCTTTGTATTTGTAAAGCAGGGAGGATGAGTGTAGGCTCACAGCACTTAGGACACATATGTGACCCATTGGAGAGATCACTAGGGGACATGTCCTTTATATCGGCAGGTGTAGGCCAAGACTCACCGAACACACACTTTCTTATTGACGATAACACCGGACGCTTGCATAAGACATGCTTGACAGTTCCATATTCCTGTTAATACCTCATGCATAAAGGAGTGTCCACTAGCTCCATAGTATGGAGGTGTTTCCTTAGTTGCCAGTGGCCAGTCAAAAATCCCAATGTAAAACGTAGGTTTTTCTGGTCAGCTTCCCAGGGTCGCCCAGGGTAATCCTGGCAAGGCTGCATCCTTTGATTCAATCCAATCACTTAAGGGATTGAGCATGGGTGTAACGTTTGGCTAGCTCCGCAATTGTCGAAATCGTCAGGCCATAGGTGTCACTGGGTCCTAAAATTTTCGGTCCAGCCGCTTTCCTGGCTAAAGAATCGGCAATGCGATTACCTCTACTCCTGACGTGCCCTTTAACAACCCACCACAGGACCATGCCATGCCATGCACCATGGTGGCACTCTAATGCTAGTCCCGATATAGTTCTATAGACTTGTTTGAGGCAATGGAATATCACCAAATGAGATCACTCAAATTTAAATAGTTTATACTGCTGGATTGACAGCTGCCCTGTATGATTTTTTTAAGAGTAGAACTCATTTAATTGGCTGGTTTATTTATACGTGAACATTCCCATTAACTATAGACGTACGATACAATTTTTAAAAACGGTTGACTAATCGGAAAAATTTTTTTTTCTAAAATTTTGACAAGTATAACATTCAACATGAATAAGTTATTGAAGAACTACATTTATCATTTGTTTCCATCGAAAATTATATGAATAGGTGAGAATAATTAACAAACAAATCAATGAGAGTTATATTGTTGTTAATATTTATTTACAATTGTGGATAACTGGCTATTTCAGAAACGTGGCATTGGTTGGAACCTCTGAGTAATCTGATGTAACCTTGTTCTCCCCATGCCAAACCCCAGGAGTTTTTGATGATCCAATAGTCTTGGTTGGATTCGCTGTCTTGGCCGTAACCAATAACCAAAACTCCGTGGTTAACATCAATGGTGTTACAATTGGGCAAATTAAGGAGACCACCTCCATACAATTGCCATTCAGTGGTAGCAGCAACAGCAACTGAAACTGGACCTACAGTTCCTGGAAATAAAAAACATATTTATATACCACTTTGTTCAGTATAATATTTAGTTGATTTATCTCATTCTTATATTTTCCTTTGATCTCCCCTTCTGGTCTTATATTGTGTAGATGTCGTTGAAAATTGTACATAAATGATTGAAATCATTTTAAATAATAAATTGGCGAAGAAAAACTGCTTTAAACTGGCCTATTCATTTATTTACTTATTATATATTGGAACCTACTTACCCACAGCTTCCTTGAGAATGTTTTCATTTTGATCGATATCAACAAAGCCTTGAATAGTTGAAATAACACTTTGGCATTCACTTTGACTACAGCTTCCATCGACACCAGTGTAGGGGTAGCTTTCTTCAGAGCAAATACCGCTTTCTTTTACGTAATTGAATGCCCAGTCCATCCAACCTCCATTGCATCCTGCATTTTGGGTGGAGCAATCTACCAATTGTTGTTCACTAAGTTGTTGTTGTTGACCAGTTTTGATAGCCAATTGACCTTCCAATGCACCAGTCTAAAGAAAAATAACAGTAAGTACACCATGTACAATGTACACATTTCATAACTTTTTCTACTAATTCTCAGCTTTAAAAAAAAATTCCTCAGCTTATGAATTTAAATATGTCATAAATGACACTTACAGTACTGAAAGCCCAGCAAGATCCACAGCTACCTTGATTTTTAATTGGCAATACGGCACCTTTGTCTCTCCAATCGAAAGAGTCTGGTGCATCAGTCAAAGAATTAACTTCAAAGCGAGAAGTAGCGGTTATATTTGGTTTTTTGGATATTTGGGAGTTCATCAAAGACATGAATTCTTCACCAGTTAAATCAGCAAATTTGGTGATGGTGTAAAAGTATGAAACGTCACCACTTTCGTATTTTGCATTATGTTCTTCGATTCTCTTAAGATTTTCTTGGAAAGTTGATAGGCGTTTTTGTTCTTCTTTGGGATGGTAAGTTTTCAAATGGGTTGCCTGAAAAATAGTTTAAATTTAAAAAATAAAACAAATAAGCATACACTAGCAGTAGTATGATTTTTAATGTCATTGATAAATATAAAGCAGTTAAATTTACTTATATCATTTGCTCACCTTGAAAGAAGCCCATTTTTCTTCAATTGTAACAGCGTTGACAGCAACGAATAGTACAGCTAGAGCTACGAGGAATTTCATTCTGATTTATCTGGAAGCAGAAAAAAGTTATTAAATAACTGCTGAATACTTTTTTCATTCCAATAATACACGTTTCTTTCTATTATAATACTATTTCACTTGCTCCAACTATTTATCTATGAACGTGTTATGTACCTTTCCCAAACAATTAATTATTAACTTGCTTAATGTGGAATTGGAAATAGTATACCTGAATTGAATGGGAGACAACTTGGACACGACCCTTTTCGAAAACAAGTAATAAGGTCCGGTACCAGACAACGAGGATGATAAAGGGATAGAACGACCATACAATACCATTTATTGAACTGGAGCTCCTATACGGCGTCGTAAAATCGACAATGAACATGATTACAAAAAAGCAAAGAGCCTTTAGATTGGGGGAAATCTCACTAGGACATGTATATTGGGAAGACATTCACTGATACCTGAAAGATTTATTGTGCCCTCTTAGGTACTTCTCCTTAGTTCCTGAAAAAAGTCTAATAGTCCTATTTCCTGGTCCTGGAGGTATTTTGAGATATCCACAGGCTTTACCTTAGGTAAATGTCACTCTTCTAGCAATCTCCTAGGTGTTGTTCCCTAGGATTTTGAATTGCTGTGCAATTCGCAAGTATGCAGATTGAGATTTCTTCTTCCATGCTACAGAATCTACAGTCTTCCTCCTCCACTATTCTGATCTTTTTAAGGTTCCCATACAGGCGACGATGTCCCGTTAGGACCCCTGTTAAGACTATCAATGCAGTTTTACTTTGACTCATGCATCCACTTGATCTCAACAGGTGTGGTCACTCAGAAGAGTCTTTGATTGTCTAAGCCCAACTAGATCTTTTCAATGTTCAGATCTTCTCCAAAGGGCTCCGGTCCCCAAACCGGTGTTTCAGTTCCTGTCTTTGCTAGTTTATAGCAAAGGGATGATAAAGCAATTCATATTCATATTTTGTCATTTGGTAAGAAACTACATGAAATTTTTTATAAACAAAAGTAGATATTACAGTTTTTTTTTTATAAAACTCATCACAGAACGGAGAGAAGAGCCCGAATACCGCACAGGTGCCTAATATTGCGGTTTATTTCCAAAATAATATTTTTGCAGTGCGGTTCTCTGTAATTTTTGGAACTTTTGTTCTTTACGCCAGGTTATGTTTGAGCGACCAGGATCCGCGACGCAAAAGATCTGACCGTTACGCGTTACGTTACGCTACGTTATGTTACATTGCTTTGTTATGTGCCTTGCTTTTGCGTGCTTGTGCCTCCTTAGTCTCTCTCTCGTTTACGAAGCAGCGATTCATAATAATAAATATGCTCATGCCCGGATTCGAACCCGGGCCGCCCGCGTGCAATGCGAGCATTCTAACCACTGAACCACCGATGCTATATTAAAATTCTATGCAAAGCTGGTATTCGCAGTGCTAGTGATCTACTTGAATTTGTTCGGATAAATTTTCACTATTATTTCCATAATTTTTTTTGCGCGATTAAGGGGTCTAGCTACTTTTCGTAGTTTGTGCAACTAGTGTGGATATGATGGCCATATCGCACGAGGACGAAGATGGAGCACGACGCCGTAGGCGGAGTGGTCAATCGTTTGAGTGCGATATGGACAATCCACACGAGTCGAGCAGCAAATTTTTTCTACGACCCACTTAGGAAAAAATCTAGAGAATGAAAATTTCTATAAACTGTAATATAACTTCAAATTAAAAATTCAACAATTCAATTTTATGTTTCCACTAATTTTGTGGTAAACAGATGTCCAATTTGTATAATGCTACGGTTTCCTTTTTTGAATATACGAT